>CAJQZJ010000175.1:222621-242472 GCA_907164525.1 Lophiomys imhausi
AGGAATGAGAAAGCATGTCACCCTACCTGGCACCATGCTTACAGGGCAGAGGTCTGTGAGCCCAGGAATGAGAAAGCATGTCGCCCGTCCTGGTACTTGGTTCACAGGTTTCTTCTTCACTTTGACTCTTGCCTCTGTCCCAAATGATTCTGCTCTGTGTAAGTGACATTCTTCATTCCCTGGTCTCCTAATGTAGACAACAACTCTGCTGCACTTCAGGACCCTTTTTACTTTTCAGAAGAGCATTTATAATATGCATGTAGGAGCCTCTTTGTCAGGATTGGTTTTCTGGTTCTGCTAGTGACCAAGTTGTACAACCTTGAACAAGCTAAATCACCTTTCCTAAGACTCCCAACGGGACCCTGGAAGAACTTCTACCACTGGGTGCTGTGGAACTAAAGACTTCACAGCACATGTGACAGAGGATCCATGAGCATCGACATAAAGAGAATGAAACATTAACTCCTTTGAGACAATGCCACACACCCCCCAGCTGAGCACACAACCTACAGTATGAAGTCTGGGTTTGGTGAAGGTCTGAATTGTGTTTCATTTTGAGTTGTTCATTCTTAAAGTTAAAATATCCACCCCTCCAGCCATGCCCTTTATTCTTCCCAAATTAACTGTTTTTAATCTCCCCTAATTTGCTTCTTCCTTATTCAGCCGAGAGTCCCCCCACTATGTTAGTTACTTTTCTATTGCTGCAATAAAACACCATGACCAAGGCAACTTATATAGGAAGTTTTTATTTTTGCCTTACAGTTACAGAGGGATTAGAGTCCATCGCCATTGTGGAGGGAGTACAGCAACAGGCACAGCTCTGGAGTAACAACTAAGAGTTCACAACTTGGTCCACAAACAGGTAGCAAACAGCACACTAGAGGTGGCTGGAAGCTTTAGAACCCTCCATGACACACCTCCTCCAACAAAGTCACATTTCCCGAACAGTTGCACCAACTGGGGACCAAGTATTCAAACATCTGAGCCTGTGAAGACCATTCTTATTCAAACCACTATGTGCGTGTGTGTGTGTGTGTGTGTGTGTGTGTGTGTGTGTCTGTGTGTGTGTGTGTGTGCATGCACGCTTATGTAGGCATGCCCAAATTAAAAACAAACAAACAAACAAAACTTTCCAAACAAGTTCCTCTGGTCACAATCCCTTACAGTATCCTAGCCTAGATAACTACTGTCCTCATTTCACACTTTCCTGCTCACACTCAGAGCCCTTCCATAGGCCCTTCCCCCTTTGATCCCAATGGACCAATGTTCCTCCTTTTCTGAGAGAAGAGACATCACTAATGTTCTTTTTTCTATCTAAAGTGTCCCAAGCAGAGGTCCATATGTCAAGGGTTTAGACTCCCCTGTGGTCCTGTGGTACACCTGGGAGGCATTGGAGCCTTTAGAAAATGGAGCCTGGTGGGAGGGCTTTGGATTTGGGAGATGTGCCTTGCTGAGAATAATAGAACATAGCCCGTTTCTCTTCCCCTCTTTGAAGTGACTTGAACAGCCAACCCTGTTTCCACACTCCTGCTGTAATGAGTTACTCCTTCTCCAGAATGGGCCTACCCATCATGGAAGAAACCTTCAAAACTCTGAGCCCAAAGAAATCCCTTTCTCATGTGATTTATACACACAATGGAAAATATTGAGTGAAAGAACAGAGTGAAGTTATGTCATTTGCAGGAAGGTGGCTGCAACTGGACATCACTATGTTAAACAAGTTAAGACAGTATCAGAAAGACATGCCAAGCTTTCTCTTATTTATGGGTCATAAGTGTTATAGATACATAAGGTCATATGTGAACTAATGGCAGGAGAGTAGAGTAAAAACTATTTGGGAGAATAAAAGAAGTAATGTGAGGAGGTGAAGGGTGATGGTAATGGGGTAGGAGAAAATATATGCAACTACATTACATATTTGCATAAAATGGCCTTGTATAACCTTGTACAGCAAAAATATAAAACTTGTTCAAAAAAGAAACCCTTTTGCTTCCCTAAGCTGGCATCAGTGACAGTGGAGTAAGCTGACTAATGCACCAGACACAAAATTCCACTTTCCCCACCTATGGCTCTCCCACATCTGCTCCTGTTTTGCCTTTTACAGAACACTTCCTCCCTTGTTTACCCCTTCACTCGAGTGCAGCTTTCATTCTCCCCTCATTTAGTTTCTTCCCTTAACACATAGACAGATTTAGGACATGCCCTTTGCCCTCGGGGAGCAACAGTGGGGTGCCTGGAATGAGGAGGAAGTGACAGTTCTCTGAGGAGACATTTGTACAACTCCTACTCTCAGAGGGGATGTTTCATCTACTATCCAGAGTAAACACATAAATCTAGGAAGAATCAAGCATGGTATACAAACACTGTAGACAGAACCCCAAATGATACATAAGCTGTAATAAAGGAGCTCAGTGTTGCTACATGCAAATATAGAACTATGCTTAAAAGAGTAGAGAGGACAAAAACTAGTCTAAGTATATTGGAAGGTCCAATGTGACAACTCACAGGCTAAAGACAAAAAGAACAACACACACAGAGTGGCTACTATTTTAATCTCTCATGGAAATATGTGTGAACAATTCAAACAAAACTTGGAGAAAATCTTCACCAACCCCACATCTGACAGAAGGCTAATATCCAAAATCTACAAAGAACTCAAGAAATTAAATGCCAAGAAACCAAATAATCCAATCAAAAAATGGGGGACAGAGCTAAATAGAGAATTCACAAAGGAGGAATCCCTAAAGGCAGAGAGACACTTGAAGAAATGCTCAATATCCTTAATCATCAGAGAAATGCAACTCAAGATGACTCTGAGATTCCATCTCACACCTGTCAGAATGGCTAAGATCAAAAGCTCAAATGACAGCACATGCTGGCAAGGGTGTGGAGAAAGGGGTACCCTACTTCATTGCTGGTGGGAGTGCAGGCTTGTGCAACCACTATGGAGGTCAATCTGGCTATATCTTAGAAAACTTGGAATAGCTCTGTCTCAGGACCCAGCCATACCACTTCTGGGTATACACCCAAATGCCTCTTCATGGAATCATAAGGAAGTTTCCTCATCTATGTTTATAGCAGCCTTATTTGTAATAGCTAGAAACTGGAAACAACCCAGATGTCCCTCAACCGAAGAATGGGTTAAAAAACTGTGGTACATCTACACAATGGAATATTATTCAGCTATCAGGAACAATGAGATTATGCAATTTGCAGCCAAATGGATGGATCTAGAAAAGCTCATCCTGAGTGAGCTAACCCAGACTCAGAAGGATGCATATGGCATCTATTCACTTATAGTAGGATTTTAGCTATATAGTAGAAGATATTGATGCTACAACTAACACACCAAAGGGAACTTGGACGTAGACTTTTTATTTTTAATTTTTATTTATTTATTATATATATTTTCTATTTTTTATTCTTTTTTATCTATTTGTCTGCTTATTTGTTTGTTTGTTTTTTAGTTCTCTCTCCCAGGCAATGAGACACTTTTCACTGATGGTACTACCTTGTAGACCCCCCAATGAATAAGGAGGCTCTTGGCTCTCATACGACCTCTCAGCTGAGATGAGGGGTTGTTATATAAGGACACCCCACCCCAGAGAAATGGGATGGAAAGGTTAGGAGGTAAAGAAAAAAAATGAAATGTGAAGTTTCAGCCTTTTACTACTAATTGTCATAAACTGTTTAGGATAATTAAGAAATGCAAACTAATAGTTATACAAGCCGGTCATTCTGTTAGGTTCTATGACAGCCAATTATTGTTATTTTCTAAGCTAATCAGAAATAAACCTGCTAAGAGACAAGCAACATCTGCTTACCCTAATATAAGAGATAGATAGGGCATCTTCAAAAACCTCAAGAGATCTGCAGAATATGGCATTCAAAGATGTTTCTGTAACTTTAGATGTTTTTATATCAAGACATATCAACTCGTGACAGCACCCCCTATTCTCCTCCAAGTAGAAGATGAGCATCGAAGAATCTCCAGTGGGAGATGATTGAATTAGTCGCAAGCCTATCTCTTGGTAGGAAAAGCCCCTTGCTCCAACTGTAGACAGAATGCTGTCCAAAAAGGACAAAACCTGGAAGCAGGTAAGTCGACAGACTAGCTCTGCCAAGACAGGGTAGGCAAGTCCTTCATAACCCCTGCTCTACAATCAATGTCTGTCAGAGAAACAGGGCCAAATGTCTGAAGATCGATGCTGTAATGTATGGAGAGAAAATGGGAACTGTCCAGGCAGCCACAGGTATGTCATTTCTTAGTTTTGGAAGCTGCAGGCCCTGTACTTCCTATAAAATCAGATATATTTATCCCTCTCAGGTCTCTGAGGTGGTTGATGAACAGATAGCTAGAGTCTCATAATTAAATTTTGAGTTGTTTAGGAGTCAAGAGAGTGTTATAGACCTAAGAAGATGCTTTTAAAATTGTGTTGCAAGTTAGTATGAATGTTGAGTTAGATATAGAACTTTAAACTCATGGAGATGGTTAGATAGTAGAATGTTAAAGTCATGTACCAAATACATATGGACTGGACATTGGGAATGTACGCTAAGCCATATAACCCTCATAACTGTGGCCTAATTACCTATGTTGTTTTGTATTGTATTTATTATTATAAGATAAAGAGCCATTTGTTGAACTGAAAGGGGAAAGTGTAAGGGGAAATAAGATATACCTTAAACTTAAAAAAAAGGAAGAGGATGGGGGTTGAGGGTGGGAGGGTGGGACTGGAGGGGGGAATAGGGAGGGGACTGCGATTGAGATGTAACTTGAAGAAATAAAAAATAAAGAAAAAAAGTGGGATTCAGAGCTAAATTGACAGTGCTCAACAGAAGAAACTCAAATGGTGGAGAAGCATTTAAAGAAATGCTCAATAGCCTTAGTCATCAGGGAAATGCAAATCAAAATGACTCTGAGACTCCATCTCACACCAGTCAGAATGGCTAAGATCAAAAACTCAAGAGATGGGCTGGAGAGATGGCTCAGCAGTTAAGAAAACTGGCTGCTTTTCCAAAGGAGTTGGATCAAATCCCAGCACCCACCATTGATGTCAGCACTCCAGAAGCAGAGGCAGGTGGATCTCTGTGAGTTCTAGGTCAGCCTGGTCTACAAAGCAAGTCCAGGACAGCCAGGGCTATTACACAGAGAAACCTCATCTCGAGGAACCAAAGAAAAGGAAAGGAAAGAGAAGAGGGGAGGGGAGGAGAGGGGAGTAGAGGGAAAAGAAAAGAAAAGAGAGAGAGAGAGAGAGAGAGAGAGAGAGAGAGAGAGAGAGAGAGAGAGAGAGAGAAGAAAAGACTGGGCATAGTGACTCATGCCTTTAATCCCAGAACTCAGGGAGCAGAGGCAAGAGGACCTCTGTGAGTCCAAGGCCAGCCTAATCTACAAAGCAAGTCCAGGACAGCCAGGGCTATTACACAGAGAAACCTTGTCTCAAAACAAAAAAAAAAAAAAACCAAACAAAACACAACAACAACAGCAAGCCAAACCAAACAAGCAAACAAGCAAAACTCAAGGGATAGCACATGCTGACGAGGATGTGGGGAAAGAGGAACACTCCTTCATTACAGTGGGAGTGCAAACTTGTACAACCACTTTGGAAATCAATCTAGTGGTTTCTTAGAATAATGGGAATAGCTCTTCCTCAAGACCCAGCTATACTACTCCTGGGGATAGTATGTCCCACCCAAAGATATCCCACCATACCACAAGGACATTTGCTCAACTATGTTCACAGGAGCTTTATTCATAATAGCCAGAAACTGGAAACAACCTAGATGTCCCTCAACTTAAGAATGGTTAAAGAAACTGTGATATATTTACATAATGGAATACTACTCAGCTATTAAAAACAAGGAAATCATGAATTTCACAGGCAAATGGATGGAACTAGAAAAGACCATCCTGAGTGAGGTAACCCAGACTCAGAAAGACACTCATGGTATGTACTCATCCATAAGCAGATACTAGTCATTTAGTACAGGATACCCATACTATAATATGCAGACCCAAAGAAGCTAAGTAACTAAGAGGGCCCAAGAGAGGATGCTTGAAACTCACTCAGAATGGTAAAGAGAAAAGACAGAGGAAGTAGATTAAGAGTGGGAATTGGGTAGGAGAGGGAAAGAGGAGGGAAAAGAGTGGGGGAATCAAGTATGGGGAGAGAGGAGGCAGGTGGTGAATGATCTGGATGAAAGATGGGAAACCAAAGGGGGGTCATTTTGAGACAAGCTGGAGACCAACATCAAGGGTAGGCCCCTGGGAGGATATGGGATAACTCTAGCTGAGACTCCTACCAGTGGGATATGGAAACTGAAGAGGCCTCCCACTAGCTAGGTAGGACTTCTAGGAGAGGGAGGGGATAACTAACCCGCCCACAAAAACTTCAACACAAAATTTACCCTGTATACAAGATATGCAGGGATTAAGATATAGCAGACATTGAGGGAGTGTCTAACCAATGACAGGCCCAACTTTAGACCTACCCCAAGGGAGAGAGCCAACACCTATCACTATTAATGATACTCTGCTGTGAATACAGACATAGCATAACTGTCCTCTGTGAATCTCCATGCAGCAGAAGATACAAACAGAAGCTCCAACTCACCGCCAAACATTAAGGTATGAGCTTTAACATATGATGTAGAGAAGAGGGGGATGAGTTTGGATGCAACAAATGTTATTTCCTAACGCAGCCATGAAGAGAGCCTAAAAGTAATGATACATCAGGGAAATGAGAACCCAAGCCCAGTTGTTCCCCACATCTGGAGCAATGAAATGTCTCAGGGTACTGCTAGTACAGGAACACAGCAAATGACAGCTGCACATCACCATGGCAAGGATGCCGGCTCCAGAGGAGTTCCTAAGAGCCAAATTGGAGGCAGGTGGAGCAACAAAATGAACAGCTCAGGTAGTCAAAGTTTTGTAGTGATATTAACAAATCCTTGAATGAATAAGTTAGTGCCAAAGAAGGAAAACTTTTCCATACAATAGAATCGAAATTAATAAACACAGAAAGAATAATGAAAATCAAATATCATCAGACAAATATCACAGCAATAACCATTCACAAAAGAGCCAAAGCCCACCTTCAGAGTGGGGAGATAGGCAGCCATCGCTTTCACCATGCACTCAGAGTTCGCACAACTAACAACACTACAGCACTAAAATACCCAACAAAAACAACTTACAGAAAGAAGAAAGGGTTTACTTTGGTTCACAGGTCAACGGTGCCATCCATCACGGTGGGGAAGGCATGGCTGTAGTTGAGACACTGGTCATTGCTTCTACAGTTGGAAGGCAGAGAGAAATGTGTGCTAGTGCCCAGCCGGTTTTCTTCTTTTTACGCAGCCCAGGAATCTAGCCCATGGAGTGTGTGGTCACATTTAGGGTGGGTTCTCCCCTTCAATTAACTCACCCTAGAAACTCTCGCAGGCATACCCAGAGGTTTATCTTCTAGGAGATTCTAGAACCCATAGAGTTAACAATCACTATGAACTGACACATGCCTGTGAGGAGTACACCATTCCAGTGATGTCACTAAAACCATGAGAAATCTTCATAAAGCCAAGCTGGGAAACACTGTGGAGAATAAATGGTCAATACTCTACAAAAGGAAATGAAAGACAAAGACAGAAACTATGACAGATGGATGTATTGGGTTTCCTTGTTAACATCCTAATTCTGGTCCTTTCCTTTTTCCAGGATTCATCTACTTCTTGGAAATTCTCTGGTATCCCCATAATTTTTAGCTTTTCCTGGGGACTAGAGGTAATAGCTCAGTGCTAACATCCCTGTTTAGCATATACAAGCCCTGGGTTCAATCCTCAACATCACCAAACCCCCATATCCTTCCATCAATACTTAATACTTCACTTTTCTGTCTTCCTTCCTTCCTTCCTTCCTTCCTTCCTTCCTTCCTTCCTTCCTTCCTTCCTTATTTTGATGGGGTTTGTCTATGTAGACCTGACTGTCCTGGAATGCATTCTGTAGACCAGACCTGCCTTGAACTCAGAGAGATCCGCCTGCCTCTGCCTCCCAAGAACTGGGATTGTAATCCCTCTCACAGTCTAGTGGATTTTAAAATTGTAATTATTAATGTGTATTGCTTGTACCTGTTACTTCATTTTACTGTGTCATGCCATACATGAGTAGATCATGAACTGATCATATGCATTTCCCAGTTACTTTTTCTTATCCTCTCTTTTTACTTGACCCCATCCCTTACACTTTTCTAGTAGTTTCTCTACTAATTTCAGGTCTTTTGCTCTTTCTTTTTCTTTTGTTCTACATATGAGAGAAAACACACTCAATGTTTTTCTTTCTGCATCTTGTTTACCTTACTAAACATAGTCGCATCTTGTTCTATCCATTTTCTTGTGGAGGACACGATTTCATTCTTCTTTATTATAGAATCACACCATTTGGTATATACAACAAATTTCCTCTATCTAATCTTCTGTTACAGGCGGTGAGGCCGATTCCATATCTTGGCTATTAAGACGAGCGATGCTGTAAACCTACTTGTGTGCGTATCCCAATTCCACGATGGTTGAGATACCTTTGATATTCAGGAGTGGCACAGCTGAGTCATATACTTCTTCTCTCATCTTTTACTTTTCAGAACACTGCCATACCAGTTTCCATAGTGACTGAACTGATTTACTTTCATGACAACTTATAAGGTTCCCTTCTCCTCGCATCCTCACCAGCAACTGTTATTTAGTTATATAACCACAGCAATTTTGACTAGGATCAGGGGGAATCTCAATATAGTGTTGCTTTATATTGCCCTGGTGGCCAAAGATGTTGAGCATTTTGTCATTTATCTTTTTTTGGCTATTTATATATCTGAGATGTGGTCAGACCATTAGCCCATTTGTCAATTGGCTTACTTGTTCTTTCATCATTAATTTTTTGAATGTAATGTCGTCTTGATATTAGCCTTCTGCCAGATGAACGGCTGGCAGAGATTTTTTTCTTTCATTCTGCTACTTGTCTCTTCACAGATACCTATTGATGGGTTCCTTGAACCCTCCAAAGATTGCATGTTCAACGTTAAACCCAATGTCTTATTTTTCCAGCTATGATCCCTGGCCTAACTTATGTACCACCACCCACCTGTTGTCCTCACTTCTCACCTATGACTGGTCCCCAGGACTTGCCAGCTCCATATCTGGAATGCTTTCCCACTACCCAATCTGATGCCTTCCTTCTCCCTGACCAGAAGAGGAAAAATATCCTCTTGTATCATGTTCTGCATCTGGTCAGTCAGTACTTCCTGTGCTCTGGCCCAAGCTAAACACTGCCTTTCTTTAAACCCTGCACTGACTCTCAGGATAGAGCCAAAAGATCTTTTTTTTTTTTTTTTTTTTTGGTTTTTCGAGACAGGGTTTCTCTGTGTAGCCCTGACTGTCCTGGACTCACTTTGTAGACCAGGCTGGCCTCGAACTCGCAAAGATCTGCCTGCCTCTGCCTCCCAAGTGCTGGGATTAAAGGCGTGCGCCACCACTGCCCGGCTCAAAAGATCTTTTTTTTTCTTTTTTTTTTTAACTTTATTTTTTCAAGTTACATCCCAATCGCAATCCCCTCCCTACTCCTCCTCCAGTCCCACCCTCCCACCCTCAATCCCCCATCCTCTTCCCTTTTTTTTTTTTTAAAAGTTTAAGGTATATCTTATTTCCCCTTACAGTTTCCCCTTTCAGTCCAACAAATGGCTCTTTCTCTTATAATAATAAATACAAAACAAAACAACAGAGGTAATTAGGCCATAGTTATGAGGGTTATATGGTTTAGGGTACATTCCCAATGTCCAGTCCATATGTATTTGGCACCTGACTTTAATTTTATACTATCTAACCATCTCCATGAGTTTAAAGTTCTATATCTAACTCAACATTCATACTAACTTGCAACACAATTTTAAAAGCATCTTCTTAGGTCTATAACACTCTCTTGACTCCTAAACAGCTCAAAATTTAATTATGAGACTCTAGCTATCTGTTCTTCAACCACCTCAGAGACCTGAGAGGGATAAATATATCTGATTTTATAGGAAGTACAGGGCCTGCAGCTTCCAAAATTAAGAAATGACATACCAGTGGCTGCCTGGACAGTTCCCATTTTCTCTCCATACATTACAGCATCGATCTTCAGTCGTTTGGCCCCGTTTCTCTGATAGACATTGATTGTAGAGCAGGGGTTATGAAGGACTTGCCTACCTTGTCTTGGCAGAGCTAGTCTGTCGACTTACCTGCTTCCAAGTTTTGTCCTTTTTGGACAGCAGTCTGTCTACAGTTGGAGCAAGACAAGCAACATCTGCTTATCCTAATATAAGAGATAGATAGGGCCCCTTGAAAAAAACCTCAAGAGACCTACAGAATATGGCATTCAAAGATGTTTTCTTAACTTTAGATTTTTTTTTTATCGAGACATATCAACTCCTAACAGCACCCCCTATTCTACTCCAAGTAGAAGATGAGCATCGAAGAATCTCCAGTGGGAGATAATTGAATTAGTTGCGAGCCAAAAGATCTTAATGCATCACTCAGAGTTCTCCATCATGTAACCCATGATCCTCGTCACTCACATTCTTTTCTTACTCTTGATTCCCTACAGGTACCACACTGCTATTGAAAGCACAAGTTGTATTTCCCAAATGCCTCCTCATCCCTCCTTCTTCTGTTTTTTCCTTCATTGTACTTATCATAATGTGATGGTCTAATCAAATCTCTGCTCATTGATTGTCTTCTCACAAAGGCTCTATGAAAATAGGAATTTCTAAAGTTGCTTAAATTATGCGTGGCATAAACTTCACTGTTTTAGTCATTTTACATGTAAAATTCAGTAGTCTCAAGCACATTTACTCAGCCATTACTGTTGTTTATCTTCCGATCTTTTTCATCCTCTCTAATGGGGACTCTGTAGTCTCTAACTAGTAACTCCCCATACCCATCCCTCCAGGCTCAGGTAGCCACTATTCATTTTCTTTCTCTGTGTAAATTTGCCCATTCTGAGTTCTTTATGCAAGTAGAATCCTATATGTTTGTTGTTTCATTCCTAGCTTATTTCACTTGGCATAATGGTTTCAGGTTCATTTCTATAGCCTATATCAGGATTTCATCCCTTTTAATGGTCAAGTAATATTCCATTTTATGCATATGCCACACTTTACTTATCTATTCATCTATTAGTTACATGTGGGCTTCTCCCACATTTTGACTCTCATTAGCACTTGTACTCTTAGCATGTAAGTATCTGAAAATAGAAGTCTGGTCATCAGTAGCAGTCAATAGTCTGGAATAATGCTAGTCCATAGGTGTCTAACCAAGCACTCATCCTGTGCAGCTTTGCCTAGATGTAGGCTGTTTCTTCTGTCTAGAAATTATTCCACTTCTTGTCCAAAAGAAATGATTTTGTGGCCCTGAGCACTCATTACTCCTTGACCACATACACATAAATACATGTGTTCTTGGTCTCTCTCTGTCTCTCTCTGTCTCTCTCTGTCTCTCTCTCTCTCTCTCTCTAATGCTCCACAGATACTTTGGAAAGCTGTTTTTTCATCACAGCTAGGCACTATTCTGTTGCTTATTTGCTGAGCATGAAGAGATGAAAACACAAACTCATCTGATACCTTCCACAAGTTTTGTTAAAATGTCTAACCATGGAGACAACACTCTATCTTTTCCCTCAGCCATTTAAACTGTTTTAGAATTTGTTGACACAGAAGGAAGCTGGACACAAAGTTTACCTGTCTGGATCAGATCAATATTCAGAGTGATGGAGAGACTACCTGCCTGGCATGCCCAAGACAGTCCCTATTTACATGTTGCCCAGCAAAGCATCATCTCTCAAATCTAATACTTGTGCACATTTATGGGAAACAGCATGATCACTTGATACATGTAGACAGTTGTGTGCTATGTTTCAATCAGAGTACTTACTATTTCTATCTCCCTAAACATTTATCATTTCTTTATGCCAGCATCCATTGCCCTCTTCTCTAGCACTTCATAAAATATGTATTAACTTGCTGTGAATGATGGTGATTCTGTGATGTTGGAGAACTTTATAACTCATTGCCCTATACAAACAGAATTGAATATTATACCTATTATCCAATCCTATAGATCTTCCCTGTCATAATTTCTGGTGACTGTTACTGTCTTCTGTGCTTTTATGAAATCAAGTCCTTTATAGCCACATCTGAGCCAGAACAACAGTGTGACTTTCACTAGTACCCCTCTCACTTTTATCGTGCTCTGGCTTTGAATAATAAAACCGTATGGCCACTCTACAAAAGGACAAAACCAACCTTCATAGCCCCACACCGGGAAATCACCCCCCACCCCCACCCTAGGGTAGAAGTCTCTGGACCTGAAAACCTATCCTTCATGTGCTTCTTCAGATTTCCAACTCTCAGTAGCTGCCTTTACTAACCAAAGGAATTTTCTGGAAGCTGATGAAGGCTGTTCAGCCTATGTGCAAACCAGGCTGATAATGGCATGGAATGTCTACTCCTTCCACAAATAACAAAACACATCTTTGCATTCATAGCCCATCAAGTGTCTCCTTGAGAGGGTCAGCCCTTCTGTATGGGTTTCGGATGTTTTCCCAACATCTCCCCAATATGATTGTACTGAAGTTGCTACCAGAAGTAGTCACCTGACAGGCTGGCACATCTCTGAATGCTGAGATAAAAGATACACACTCTTTCTTGTTCCCTGCACTTGCCACACACACTCTCTGTTTTTTATCTTTGCCCTGGGATTGTTTCTAGAAAAAGCTAAATGGAGACATTAAGCTACCTTTTACCTTTCCCAGGATCAAAGGCAGCGGTTCTTGACCCTCCTAATGCTGTGACCCTTTAATACAGTTCCTCATGTTGTGGTGACCCCCCCCCCCCAACCATAAAATTATTTCATAACTGTAATTTTGCTACTGCTATGAATCATAATAGGAATATCTGATATGCAGGATATCTGATCTGATATGCGACCCCTAAAGGGGTCACAACCCACAGGTTGAGAACCACTAGTCTAAGGACACTCATTATTACTACTGTCCCTTCTTTTCCTTTCTTGTGTGCTTCATTCCTGGCCAACTCTGTCCCACAGCCTCTGCCATTCACCTGGCTACATGCTTCTCCTGCTAGGTGAGTCTTCTGAGCAGAGACACACACGGCTAAGTCATCAGTAGTTTGCAGTAGGTGGTGTTACAGTTTGAATGCAGAATGTCCCTCACAGGCTTGCCTTTTCATCATTTGGTCCCCATTCAGTGGTGCTGTTTGGAGAAGTTATAGAACCTCTGGGATACGTAGCCTTGGCGAATGTAGACCACAAGTGCTGGGTCTTTGACAGCCTGCCTTTAGCTCTTCCATCTTGCTTTGGCCACTCACATCTCAGACCTTAGTGTCTCTGCAGGCTTGGCTCAGATTCTGCAAAAGGGCAAATGGCAAAGGCAAGTCCAAAGCACCCAGTGATTTACTCCTGTATCCACCTACAATGATTCCCCTCTGTCTATGCTGCAAGGAGCAGAAACCACAGTGATAATCAGGCCCACAGAGGGAAGGAGATGACCACTTCCTTCTCAGAGTCTGACGAAGAAACCCTACGTCCTGTGAGGGTTTGGGTTTCCAACCTACTGAGAGAAAGTGGCATTTTCCTTAGTTTTTAAAACCAAATAGCTTATCTACAATGTGAGAAAGGAGTGATCATCAGAGAAAAATGTGAAGAAAACAGTGGGGAAGTGACATATTTCTGCTCTCTGGAAATTTCTGTTTTCTCCCTGTAACTCTCTTCATGGGGGTCTCGCTGAACTCCCACTGGCTCCTTTTCCAGCCATCAGGCATTTCTTCCTCATTCTTCATACTGGCAAAGATCACTACTTTCTTGAACCATTTTCTGTGGGGGTGGGGGGTTTAAGAGTCTTCCAAACTTCTAAGGGTAAACAACTCTAAAACAACATTAGTGTGTGTTCGTGTGAGCACAATCACATGTGTGTGAGCACGCATGCAGAAGCCAGAGGTCAACCTCAGGAGACATTCTTTGGGTAGTCTCCATCTTTCCTTTGAGACAGTGTCGTACAGGCCCAGAGCTCACTGTATAGACTAGGCTGGCTGACCACTGAGCTCCTCAGGCATCCTCCTGTATCCAACTCCCAGACACTGAGATTTCAAGCGTGCCCCATCACACTTGTAATCTCAGCTTTTTCCACATGGCCCTAAGGGTCCAGTGCAGGTGTTGGTGCTCAAGTATTTTATTGGGAGACACATCATCTCGGCCCCAGGAGAACATTTTAATGTTTTTATCTTGGATGGATTAAAGAAATTACCAACTATGAGCTAGACATTGAGAGATTAAAAGAAAGAATGAATGCTAAATATTCAGCTAAAAGAGTTGAAAACGGCTGTCTCTGGAGAGGTGTGGCTGACCGACTCTTAATGATCCCTAACGAGTCTGGTAGCACTAGCTGCATCTTCAAGCCATATACAACTGTGATAAAATGAAACATTAGCTTTCAAGAGGGATAGAAGGCATGCTGTATTGATCTAGCAGTAAACCCAGTTTATGTGTTGAACTTTATAAACGCCACTTTTAATGGTTATATATTGCCCCATCATGTGGAAATATCACCCTTCATTTTTTTAATATTTCCTTCTTATGGAGCATGTCATTTTCTTCTAAATTCTATTATTCAGGCACCATTTAGATGAGCAGCCATGTACACAAGCCTCTTCCTTATCTGAAATTTGCCTTTTAAGACAGAAATACTAGCTAGGCATGCTGGCACTGGCCTATAATTCCAGTTCAGGAGACTGAGGCAGAAAGTTCATGGATTTTAGGCTATCCTGGGCTATATAGTCCAGGAAGCTCTGTTTCAAAATAATAAAAGATAAAAGGAAAGAAAGAAAAAGAGTATGAGAGTGATTATTTTCCCATATTCTACACAACGTTGATTAAACCCCTTTGTTTAAAACCTCAAGTGATGTATCAGTTTTGAAGATGAAAGCAGGGAGTCATGCAGCCTCAGCTTGCACTAGGCTAAGAGGTGATGGAGCCAACCCTTAAGCCTGTCTGTCTGAAAGCCAAGTGACAGCCACAGCACATCCAATCTGGAAGAACTCATTATTGAGAGAGCTGTATATACATATATATGTATATATGTACATATATACATATACATATAAATACATATAAATGTACATATATGTACAAATATATATACCACATGTACTATATATAAAGTACTATACATATGTACATATATGTATATATGAACAGACCAGTTGGATGCTGCCCTGACTGCTCTTCATAATTTTGCTGAGCCCTTAGGGGCATGAGGACTGCCCCTTGTGGCCTGCTTGCTGTCTTGTCCTGGAGTGATTTGGGCTGCAGAAAAATTGCTCAAGCTGGGAGCTCTGAAGAGGACACTTTGAGCCTTTCTGGACTCTGAGTTGATTGGTTTGTATGGAAGAGATGTGCTCTCAGAGGGTTCCTTTGTTAAGTCTAGGATTTAGCTGACCTAGAGAGACTGTCTTTCTGGCACGAAAAAAGATCCTTGTCCCAGTACTTTAAGAATAAAGAATGGGGGGCGGGCCAAGATGGCGGCAACCTACACTGACGCATTTTGAACTTGGGGAAAAAAGAGCCATAAAAAACACAGAGTTATTGGGCACTGTGCAAAAACCGGAGGGGCTAGACCCCCCCTCCCCCGGAACACTCACAGCTCCCAAGGGACTGTTAAAAGTCCCAGGGCAAGGCTCTCCCCATCTCTCACAGACACGGAAGCCACTAAACCTGGGATTCGGGAACTCCCATTTGGAGAGGCGCCTGGTAAGATCGATCCCAACTTACAGCAGGCAGAATCAGGGTCCACTTGGCCATAGATCGCTGGCCTATTGGGCTCCCCATACATCAGGTTGAACTTATATCCACTTAAAAAACTTTGCGAGATAATGGAAGGCTTAGCAAGGAAAAAACAGAGGGCTCAGCGGGTGGTCTGCAGCCGCTCGTGAAGCGGAGGGCGGGAGGTTCCGAGAGAGCTCGGGAAGCTGGGAACACAAAGGCGGGCAGGAGGGGCCGAATCCCACACACTTACGGTAGCGCAGCTGGGGAGGGAGCACGGCTGGCAGGGCCAAATCCCCGCGAACCCACGGCAGGTCATCTGGGGAGAGAGACAGGCGTGGGCGGGGCCAGGGATCCATGCACCCACGGCTGAGCTGCTGGGACAAGAGGTCCACTCAGGCAACCGGAGGATCTGGGGCTTGGAGTACCCACGGGACCCGTGGTGGCGCAGACAGGAAGGGAATCAGGCACAGAGTACAGTCCTGTGGCGAGAAGCCTAGAGAGAAACCAGAAATCGGGACCATAGCTGTATCCTGGAAAATCCAGACATATTAGGTGTGGATCCAGACCCTGTCAGCCTCCTTGACGACAAACAAAGCCCACAGAATCTGTGCCTGGGCAAACAGGCCCATACCATCAGAACCATTACAGGCTGATAACTCAGAGTGCAACATAGGGAAATCTGAATTGGGAGCAGTGAAACAATCCCGGTCCATTACTCACAACCTGGGAATAGGCTGCACCAGCTCACAGTGCCTCAGGCGATTAAAACCACAGTGACCTTGAAATCCCCCTGTAAGCAACGACAGATAGCCAAGTAACTCGTCCCCTGCACCAAATCATCCACTGTGGATCCAAGCACAGAAAACAGACAGCTAAATGCATCCAATGGCGAAAGGTCAAAAAAAAAAAAATAGAAATCAAGGAATTATGACTCCAACAAAGCAGAACCATCCTAGCTCATCCAATTCAGATGACCACACACCAACAGAAACACATGAAAACATTGACAATTCTGCATTATGGAAAGTGATAGAGTCCCTGCAAGAAGAACTTAAATCTATGAAGGAATTCAAAGAAGCCACAATTCTACAAATCAAAACAAGGAACAACACCGTTAAAGAGTTCCAAGCCAAGGTGACAGAGCTTGAACAGGAAAAGGAAAAAGCCATGAAAGATTTTTATATAAAAACAAGCAAGCTGGAGAAGGAAATGTACAAAATGAACAAAACCATACAAGACATGAAAATAGAAATAGAAACAATAAAGAAAACACAGTCAGAGTTAAAAGAGGAAGTGGAGAACCAAGGGAAGAGAACAGGAACTACGGATGTGAGTATCAACAATAGGATGCAAGAGATGGAAGACAGGATCTCAGGCATGGAAGATTCAGTGGAAGAAATCAGTACAACATCCAAAGAAAATGAGAAGGCTAAAAAATCTCTCACCCACAACATCCAAGAAATCAAGGACTCAATGAAAAGATGGAACCTAAGAATTATAGGTATAGAGGAAAGAGAGGACTCCCGACTACAAGGTCCAGGAAATATCTTCAACAAAATCATAGAGGAAAACTTCCCAAACCTGAAAAAATAGATGCCAATAAAAATTCAAGAGGCTTACAGAACACCAAACAGATTGGACCAGAAAAGAATCTCCTCTCGCCACATAATAATTGAAACTCCAAATGTACAGAACAAAGAAAGAATATTAAAAGCTGTAAGAGAAAAAGGTCAAGTCACATACAATGGCAGACCCATCAGAATTACACCTGACTTCTCCCCAGAAACGTTAAAAGCTAGAAGGGCCTGGTCAGATATACTACAAGTCCTGACAGATCATAGGTGCCCGGCCAGACTACTTTACCCAGCAAAACTCTCTATCAACATAGATGGAGAAAACAAGATATTCCATGACAAAATCAAATTTAAACAATATCTACCCACAAACCCAGCCCTACAGAAAATCCTAGAAGGAAAATCCCAACCCAGAGAAGAAAACTCCACCCAAGAAAACAAAGGGAATAGAAAACCCCTCAGCAACTAAACCAAAAGAGGCACAGTACCACCCCCTATACAAAACTAATGGGAAATAACAACCCCAGGTCACTAATATCCATCAACATCAATAGACTCAACTCCCCAATAAAACGACATAGGTTTACAGAGTGGATCCGCAAGCAAGACCCTTCCTTATGCTGTATACAAGAGACACATCTAACTACGAAAGATAGACACTGCCTCAGCGTAAAGGGCTGGGTAAAGGTTTTCCAAGCAAATGGACCCAGGAAGCAAGCTGGAGTAGCCATCCTAATATCAAATAAAACAGATTTCCAACTGAAGTTAATGAAGAAAGACAAAGAAGGGCACTATGTACTCATTAAAGGGAATATTCATCAAGAGGAAATCTCAATACTGAACATCTATGCCCCAAATACAAAGGCACCTACTTTCGTAAAAGAAACACTTCTAAAACTTAAAGCGCACGTCGATCACAACACATTAGTAGTGGGAGACTTCAACATCCCACTCACAACAAAGGACAGATCATCAAGACAGAAGACAAACAGAGAAATATTGAGTCTAACAGAGATCATGAAACAAATGGACCTAACAGATATCTACAGAAAGTTTCACCCAAACACAAAGGAATACACCTTTTTCTCAGCAACCCACGGAACCTTCTCCAAAATCGACCACATAATTGGTCACAAGGATAGTCTCAATAGATACAAGAAAATTGAAATAACACCATGTATCGTATCAGACCACCACGGAATAAAGCTGGTCTTCAACAGCAAAAGAATCAACAGAAAGCCTACACACACATGGAAATTGAACAGCTCCTTACTGGATGACCACTGGGTCAGGGAAGAAATAAAGAAGGAAATCAAAGACTTCTTAAAATCCAACGACAATGAAGACACAACATACCCAAACCTATGGGATACATTGAAAGCTGTGCTACGAGGAAAGTTCATAGCACTAAGTGCTTTCAAAAAGAAAATTGTGACAGCTCATATTAGTGAACTAACAGCTAAGCTGGGTGAATTGAAAAAAAAAGAAACAAACACTCCCAAGAAGAGCAGAAGACAGGAAATCATCAAACTTAGAACTGAAATCAACAACTTAGAATCAAAAAGAACTATACAAAGAATCAATGAAACCAAGAGTTGGTTCTTTGAGAAAATCAACAAAATAGACAGACCCCTAGCCAAATTAACTAAAAGGCAAAGGGAAAGAACCCAAATCAACAAAATCAGAAATGAAAAGGGAGAAATAGCAACAGACATTGAGGAGATCCAGAAAATATTCGGGCATTACTTTAAAAATCTATATTCCACTAAATTTGAAAACCTAAGCGAAATGGACAATTTCCTCGATAAATTCCACCTACCAAAACTAATCAAAATCAGATTATAAGCTTAAACAGCCCAATAACACCCAAGGAAATAGAAACAGTCATTAATAATCTCCCAATCAAAAAAAGCCCAGGGCCAGATGGCTTTAGCACGGAATTCTACAGGACCTTCAAAGAGGAACTAACACCATTACTTTTCAAACTCTTCCACCACATAGAAACAGAAAGAACACTGCCAAACTCATTCTATGAGGCCACTGTCATTCTGATTCCTAAACCACACAAAGACACAACAAAGAAAGAGAACTTCAGACTAATCTCCCTCATGAACATAGAGGCAAAAATACTTAATAAAATACTAGCAAACTGAATTCAAGAACACATCAAAAGTATCATACACCATGATCAAGTAGGCTTCATCCCTGGAATGCAGGGATGGTTCAATATACGAAAGTCTATCAATGTAATTCACCACATAAACAAGATGAAAGAAAAAAAACCACATGATAATCTCGCTAGATGCAGAAAAAGCATTTGACAAAATCCAACACCCCTTCATGCTAAAAGTTCTGGAGAGAACGGGCATACAAGCACCATACCTAGAAATAATAAAGGCAATATACAGCAAGCCAGTAGCCA
>CAJQZJ010000175.1:242572-295791 GCA_907164525.1 Lophiomys imhausi
AAAAAAGCATTTGACAAAATCCAACACCCCTTCATGCTAAAAGTTCTGGAGAGAACGGGCATACAAGCACCATACCTAGAAATAATAAAGGCAATATACAGCAAGCCAGTAGCCAACATCAAATTAAATGGAGAGAAGCTTGAAGCATTTCCTCTAAACTCAGGGACAAGACAAGGATGTCCACTTTCACCATATCTCTTCAATATGGTACTTGAAGTCCTTGCTAGAGCAATAAGACAGCTAAAGGAGATCAAAGGGATAAAAATTGGAAATGAAGAAGTCGAATTATCCCTATTCGCAGATGATATGTTAGTATACATAAGCGACCCCAAAAACTCCACCAAAGAACTCTTACAGCTGATAAACAACTTCAGCAAGGTGGCTGGATACAAAATTAACTCAAAAAAATCAGAAGCCCTTCTTTATACAACAAACAAATATACCGAGAAAGAAATAAGGAAAGCAACCCCCTTCGCAATAGCCACAAACAACATAAAATACCTGGGGGTAACTCTAACCAAGCATGTAAAGGACCTATATAACAAGAACTTCAAGCCCCTGAAGAAAGAAATGGAAGAGGCCTTTAGAAGATGGAAAGATCTCCCATGCTCATGGATAGGTAAGATCAACATAATAAAAATGGCTATCCTACCAAAAGCAATATATAGATTTAATGCAATTCCTATCAAAATATCAACACAATTCTTTCTAGACCTGGAAAAAGCTATTCTCAACTTCATATGGAACAACAAAAAGCCCAGAATAGCTAAATCAATCCTGTACAATGAAAAAACATCTGGAGGTATCACCATCCCAGATTTCAAGCTGTACTACAGAGCAACAGTAATAAAAACAGCATGGTACTGGTATAGAAACAGACCAGTGGATCAATGGAATCGAATTGAAGACCCAAACATGGATCCACACACCTATGGCCAACTAATCTTTGACAAAGAAGCCAAAAACGCACAATGGAAGAAGGACAGCATCTTCAACAAATGGTGCTGGTCCAACTGGATGTCCACTTGCAAAAGAATGAAATTAGACCCATACCTATCACCTTGTACAAAACTTAATTCCAAGTGGATCAAAGACCTTAACATAAGGCCGGCCACACTAAAGATACTAGAAGAAAAAGTAGGAGAAACCCTCGAACTCATTGGCACAGGTGACAACTTCCTGAACAGAACACCAACAGCTCAGGACCTGAGATCAACAATCAATAAATGGGACCTCATGAAACTGAAAAGTTTCTGTAAAGCAAAGGATACTGTCATTCGAACAAAACGGCAACCAACAGACTGGGAGAAAATCTTCACCAACCCCACATCTGATAGAGGGCTATTATCTAAAATCTACAAAGAACTCAAGAAACTAAATGCCAAGAAACCAAATAATCCAATCAAAAAATGGGAGATGGAGCTAAATAGAGAATTCACAAAGGAGGAATCCCTAAGGGCTGAGAGACACCTGAAGAAATGTTCAACATCCTTAATCATCAGAGAAATGCAACTCAAGACGACCCTGAGATTCCACCTAACACCTGTTAGAATGGCTAAGATAAAGAGCTCAAATGATAGCGCATGCTGGCGAGGGTGTGGAGAAAGGGGAACCCTACTCCATTGCTGGTGGGAGTGCAGGCTTGTGCAACCACTATGGAGGTCTGTCTGGCGATATCTTAGAAATCTAGGAATAACCTTGCCTCAGGACCCAGCCATACCACTTCTGGGTATACACCCAAAGGACCTCTCACGGAGACATAGGGAAGTCTCCTCATCTATGTTCATAGCAGCCTTATTTGTAATAGCTAGAAATTGGAAACAACCCAGATGTCCCTCAACTGAAGAATCGATTAAAAAATTGTGGTACATCTATACAATGGAATATTACTCAGCTATCAGAAACAATGAAATCATGCAATTTGCAACCAAATGGATGGATCTAGAGGAGCTCATCCTGAGTGAGCTAACCCAGTCTCAGAAGGATGCACATGGCATCTATTCACTTATAGTAGGATTTTAACTATATCGTACAGGATATCTGTACTACAACCAACACACCAAAAGGAAGATGGACATAAATTTTTTTTTATCTTTTTCTTTTTCCTTCTTTTTTCTTTTTCCTTTTCCCTTCTCTTTTTCCTCTCTTTTTTTGTTGATGTTCTTTGTTTTTGTGGGTTTGTGTGTTTGTTGGTCTTTTTTTAGTATTCCCCCAGTAGCAAGGAGACACCTTTCACTGGCAGTACTGCCTCGTAGGCCCCCGGTGAATGAAGAGGCTCTTGGCGCTCATATGACTCCTGATCTGTGGTGAGAGACTGTTAGGCAGGGATACTCCACCCCAGAGGAACAAGACGGACGGGTCAGGGGGTAGAGCATGGGAGGGTGCGGCTGGGAAGTGGGAAAAGAGGACAATATGATAAGGATGTAACCTGAAGCAACAAACAAATAAATTTATTAACTAAAAAAGAAAAAAAAAAGGCAGGGGGCAGGGCTGAAACCCTGTGAATGGAATAGAGGATACAGCCATTCGGCCTGGTTTTGCAGACCTCCAGGTGTAGAGAAGACGTAGAGCTAAGGTAAAATACAAGAGAATTATGGTATTGGCCCATGCCTTTGACTTCAGTGGAGACGGGGGGGGGGGGGGGCCCGGAGGGGTTGGTGGTATTATGTATTCTGGAGTCATACGGAGCGGGGTGGGGATGGTGCATACTCTTGGTCCCACCATTCAAGAAGAGTACACCCTTGGTCCCAGCTCCCAGCACACTGGAGACAGAAATGGGCAGATCCCGGAGCTCAGGGTCAGCCTGATGCAGGGCAAACTCTAAATAGAGAAAGACTTCGATCCAGGAGTGGTGGAACACATCTTTGATCCCTTCAGATGGGAAACACAGGTCTCTGATCCCAATAATAAAAGTTCAGAGACACACACATGGGATTTGGAGGGACCTAGGTTTGGAGGCTACTTACAAAAGGCCTTCTCGATGCATGCAGATTGTCCTTTGGGATCTCAAAATATATACACTAGAGCTGGTTTAGCTCCAAGGTGACAGAATGATTTCTTCTTTAACCCGGATTGAAAGATAACGCTTTGTATGTTGTCAGAAGGCCAAATTTACTTCAGGAGAAGTACTACCTAGTCCCCCCACCCCCCCAAAAAAAAGAGGGCAATTGTCGTAGGGTTGGGATTGGGGCAGGGCTCTGTTCTTATCTTTCCAGGAGAATCGAAGCGTCCATTAGGGGAGCCCGGGGACGGCTGGACAGCAGAATCCTCAGCAGAGAGCAGAATCAGGCACCAAGGAGGACGAGTGACCCAGTTGATTCTGCCTGGCAGACTTCCTCAATAGCTGTCTCCATCGGGGGCCTGCAACCACCACAGCAATCCAATGTCACTGGGACCGCTCAGCTCTACACAATGCCCCAGCAGGAACCTCAGTGAAGCCTGCAAGATCAGCGTCTGCCTACAAACCCCTTAGGTCATCTAAACAGCTGAGAACAGAAGGACTGAACATAAAAGGATTGTACTAACATTTTTAATCATTTTTCCCATTTGGGTTGGGCCCCAAACAGGTCTACTACGACCCAAATCAGCAGGAAGTCACTTTAAGAGAGCGACGTTCCATGCCCAGTGGATGGGGAAGGTGTTTCTCCGCCCTTCTTTTAGGTTATTTGAAGGATAACTGAAAACTCTGATATGTAGGGGAAGAGACTACAAGCTGATAAATGGTCCTGTATTAATGGGTTTTGGAGGTTAGCCCCAGGGAATTCCTACTTTTCCTTTTCTGTATCCTTCTTCCTCTCCTATGTAGGAGTGCATGGGCTTGAGAAAAATGAGATATAGACATAGCACAGGCAGGTCCAAGAAGAAGGGGCAGATTACTGAATATGCCCTTATACCTTTGTATATTGATACAAAATTAGTAGTTTATTTGGCTAAAGTGGTATTGACCATTGTTTATTGTGCAAAAATAAGATTGTATTGGATTACATCGGTATTGATCTTTGTATATTGATACAAAATTAAGATTATAGTTGGCCACAATGGTATTGACCCTTGCATATGGATGTAATATTAAGATTATACTGGGCTACATAGGCATTGATCTTGGTTTATTGATACATAATTGAGAGTATATTTAACCACAATTGAATAGTTCTTTGTATATTGATGCAAATTTAAAGGTAACGCTTCCTAATGGTATCATACCTAGAGATACTTAAAAATAAAATGTGAAGCTCTGACCTCTTGATACCAACCGTCTAAAACGGTCTAGGATAGTTAAAACAAACTCCTAGTCATGCAAACATGTCACTTTGTTAGCTACTATGACAGTCTATCACAGATATTCTCTAAACTACCCAGTAATCAAGTTGCTAAGAGACAAGCAACATTTGCTTATCTAAATACAAGAGATGGATAGGGCATCTTCAAAAACCCCAAGAGATCTGCAGAATATGGCATTCAAAGATGTTATCTTAAATCAAGATTTTTCTTTGATATCGAGACATATCAGCGCCTGACAGCACCCCCTATTCTACTCCAAGTAGAAGATAAGCATCGAAGAACCTCCACTGTAAGATGGTTGAATTAGTGTCAAGCCTTTCTCTTGGCATGAAAAAACCCCTTGCACCAACTGCAGACAGACTGCTGTCCAAAAAGGACAAAACTTGGTGGCAGGGAAGTCGACAGCCTAACTCTGCCAGGACAGGGTAGGTAAGTCCTTCATAATCCCTGCTCTACAACAAATGTCTGTCAGAGAAACAAGACCCAAAGGCTGAAGATTGATGCAGGAATGTATGGAGAGAAAATGGGAACTGTCCAGGCAGTTTGGTATGTTCTTTCTTAGTTTTGGAAGCTGCAGGCCCTGTACTTCCTATATAAGCAAATATATTTATCCGTCTCAGGTCTCTGAGGTGGTTGAAGAATAGACAGCTAGAGTCTCATAGTTAAATTTTGAATTGTTTAGGAATCAAGAGGGTGTTATAGATCTAAGAAGATACTCTTAAAAGTGTGTTGCAAGATAGTATGAATGTTGAGTCACATATAGACCTTTAAACTCATGGAGTTGGTTAGATAGTAGAATGTTAAAGTCAGGGGCCAAATATGTATAAACTGGACATTGGGAAGGTATACTGGGCCATTTAACTCTCATAAATGTGGCATATTTATATCTATTGTTTTGTATAATACTTACTGTTATAAGAGAAGAAACCATCTGTTGGACTGAAAGGGGAAACTTCTGGGGGGACGAGGGTGGAAGGGTGGGATAGGAAGGGGGAATAGGGAGGGGTTTGTTACTGAGATGTAACTTGAAGAAAAAAAAATAAAGTATATATATAAAAAAAAGAATAAAGAATGGAAGAAAACAGAGTTTATACACTTATGAACCAATACAGGCTTCCTGGTGCTGGATGGTTCCCATCATCATGAACCATTCTAAGAATAAGGATTCTTATTTTTATCCAAATGCAAGGGATCATGAAGCACACACCACAAAACCCAGCCTACAGTAGCTCTTGGGATGGGTTTTTAGAATGAATGAATAAATGAATGAATAAATAAATAATGATTGAACAAATGAATGAATAATTCTCCTGAGCCTAGGGTTTTTTATGCTCTAAAGAACACACAGATATGGAAGTTTGGTAAATACCTTCTTTTCTTTATCAGGTAAACAAGAGCGCTGAAAGAAGAATGTTGGGGAAACACTTTCTGTACAACCGTATTGGCCAGGTCCTTGAGCTCTGTATTCATGAAGAGCTCTTCCTTGGGGGCCATAGCATTCAGATAGTGCCTCATGGAGAGGCCTGAGTGACATGGTGACCCTGATTTCATCTTCAGAAAAATCTATCCTGACCTCTCACCTGACCATTATTCCCATTTTAGTGATCTCCCTAGAGACCAAGTAGCTTCCTTACTTAGCTGTCTAGAGAACACAGTGAGAAGACTCTGGCTTTTTGTCCTCACATGCCTGTCCCTGGCTCTGAGGTCATCTCAAGCATCTTTGTTTCATATACTGGACAGTCTACCCTGAACACTGTAATTGATGCTAATCCCTTGCTAATTTCCAACCATCTTCAAGGTGGAGCAGTACCACAGAATCCTGCTCAACACCTTCCGAGCATTTGTCAGAATTGGAGATGCTAAGGGTTGGCTGGAGGGGCAGGTATTAGGAACACCTTTTCTGTAGTCTTTCATAGAATTCTATGCTGTTATACTTCCGAGGCAACTCTGCATGAGGTTGGGAAAGAATTACAGGACTATGGAGACATTCAACAGGGGACTTTCTGTCTTCAAGGGGGGGGGGTTGCAAGAAACAGAAAGCATGGAAACTAAAGAGCAGATAGATACATGGGACCCAGTAGTGTTAACATGAGGTGATAGATAATAATCATTTTACGGCACTGGGGAGATAGCTTGGTTTGCAAACTGCTTGCCACACAAGAATAAGGATCCAAATTCAATCCCCAGAGCTCACATAAAAAGTCAGGTCTGATGCTCGTAATCCTAGTGCAGGGGAGGAAGAGCCTTGAGTGGACTGGTCAGCCAGTCTGGTCTTATTGACAAGTCCCAGGCCAACAAGAGCTCCTGCCTCAAAAGTAAAAAAAAAAAAAAAAAAAACAAAAGTAGACGGCTGTTGAGGAATAACACTAGAAGTTATTCTCTGGACTCCATGCATGTGTGTGTGTGTGTGTGTGTGCATGTGCGTGTGTGTGCGTGTGTGCACATGCGAGATGAAATGTGTTTTAAGAGCATCAATGACAAGTAAAACATAGATAACAAAATAGCGCAGCATGTATCCCATTCAAACCGCTCCCTACAGAACTCTCCAAGGTCCCCAAGCAGTCTAGCCTATCTTTGCAGTGCCAGCAAGCTGCCCAGCCCACTGGAAATGCGCTGACTGGCTCTACAAGCTACCCCTACAGAGAAAACAGCAATAACAACAAAAATGACCAAAACTTAAAGAACTGGGGAATAAGAGAGACAGACATGACTTTAACCCCAGGGAGGAGCAGGGAGGCTCACCCCTCACCCAGAGACTGTCAGGTCCACTTCCTTTTCCAGTCCTATTCCAAAAACATCTCTCCACATTTGCTCAGGGATGGCTGTTGCCATGGCTACCGGGTGACAGATGCTTTTTGAATCTGGTATGTGAAAAGCTCTTCCAATTTGAGACCCAACCTGAAACAGGTGGCTATTTTTAGTCACACACTACTGTATGTTTCAGAGAAATCAGCTATTTGCTTTGTATTTAAACATCACCTTTATGACCACCCCAGCCCCATTTCATTTCTTTAGTGGCTTGAAGCATTTGCAGGAATTTTTAAAATCAATATCATAGTACCCTAATACTTTGAAAGATTCCATGATGCAGAACATAAATGTCATATTTCAGACTCAGGGCACTCTCCAGGGACCCAAAAGAAGGCCCTAGGCAGCATGTGTTGTCTTCCTCTTCAAAACAGGAGGAGGATCTCTCTAGTCAACAGCAGTAACCCACACACATACGCACACTACACATGCACACACATACACATACACACGCACACACATACACACATGCACACACACATACACACGCACACACACATACCACACACATGCACACACACACATGCACACACACACCACACACACATACACACACACACCACACACACATACACATGCACACACACACACACATGCCACACACACGTACACACTCATACCACACACACACCACACACATACACACACATGCACACACACATACACACACACCACACACACATACACATGCACACACACATACACATGCACACACACACGTACACACACACACACACACACACACACCACACCACACACACATGAGCATACACACACAATTCAGAACTTCTGCCAGCACCTTGTTGAGGGTTCTTGCTTTGGCCTTGATCTCTAGTTTTGATAAGTTCATCCATGTGCCTGAATTGACACTAACACTTGCAAAATGCCACTTAGGTTCTGTGTGTGTCACATGCAATGTGAAGACATGCTTAAGAGGTTAGGTGTCACTCACCTCCAAATTAGCTAGACATTAAAGAACTTACTTCATGTGGCCCAAGGTTCTCTCTCTAAACCTGCCCCTTCTTCAGTCTCTCACCCCCAAGTCCAAGCATGCAGTAGATTCCCACTTTGAGTTCTGCATGGCTTGCAATACTTATTTCAAGCTCCTCCATCCAGTCCAGTCAGTTATTTGTGCCGACTCCTCCTACTCTATAGTTTAAATAATTCAAACATTTCCTTCTTCTTGGATCTTGCATTTAAGACTTGAGGTACTGAGGATCTTGCATTTAAGACTTGAGGTACTGAACACAGGGTCTTGAGGCTGTGTGACTGGGGTATTTCTCGACTTCCTGACAAGCTTTTTGAAACAACAGAGGGTCCTCTTTTTTTTTTTCTTCCTTCTCTGTGAGGTCATCGGTGGTGACCGATTAAGTGTTTTACACATGGAAGGGATTCCAGAAGTTCCTATGGAACTGAATTATCTCCAATGTTTCTGCCACAGCCCTCATCCCCATGTTGAAATTGTTTTTGACCTCAGTTTCCTGATGGGTAAAACAGGCTCATTTACAAATGTTATTAGAGTTAAAATGGCTTCGATTCATAAACGGCCACTTCTGATAAGGAAAGACATGTTTCTTCAGAAATCGGGGGGGGGGAGAGGATGGAAGGGGTGCAGGAATGGTGGTGCTGTTCAAATTACAGACCTGTGGGAATGCTAGAAGCAATTCAGGCAAGCTTTCCAGAGGAGGAGCAAAGGAAACGTGGTTTTGAAGTGCAGGACAAAGAGGAAGAGGAGAAGATAGAGATGCAAGAGTGTCATGCGATAGTGGACCACACAGTTCAGTGGAGATAACACACCAAAAAGCACAGTGATGGCATTATGGCAAAGTCTTGGGATGGTACAAGCTTCCTCATGTGCTAGTTAGCCAGGGCTGTATTGAAGTCACAGGTCTCTAAGTTCTTAGGAAGGAAAATCAGATTGAGAAGGACCCCATCCAAGGCAGAAGAAATGGAACTGGGAAATCTAATGTCACAGGAGATTTTTGGGTTCTTTTCAAGAAATACTGAGCTAAATCCATTAAGACAAAGAAAAACTAAGATTCATATTTGTCCCTGAAACCCAAAACCCAGAAGGAGGGAAGAAACAATAGAAGTAAGGCATTGCAGAAAGCCTGAGAAACGAGGAAGAGGCAGAAGACAACATTAAAAAGAAAAGGAAGGCTAGAAGAGGAAAAACACAAATGTTAGTGGAGCAGAAGTTAAATGCAAGGAATAAATAGCACAAATTTTCAGAAGGCTAACATAAAAACTAAACATTGGTTGGTGTTTTTTCCCCCTTTAATATTGAAAATGAATAGAGTAATCCATTATTTCGCAAGACTAGATTTACCTCTTCGGTTCAAGAATGGCAATCATGGAGGAAAATAATTATACAGAACGTATACCAATAGACTAGTTTCTTAACACTTATGGAAAGGACAACAAACAAGAGAAATGGAGCCAATGTAAGAGAGAATGGTGAGTGAGACTCAAAACAGTAAGTGGCGCAGTAACAAAACAGAGAAAAGCAGGCGGAATGAGCTCTAGAGAGCCAAGTGGTCAGTGTGGGCTCAGGCAGGAGAGCTCAGGACCATGGATAGCTCTGAACTGCTCTTTGCCTGGGTCAAGCTGGCCCTTCTCAGTTTTTGTTTTGTTGTGTTTTGCTTTACTTTTTGGTGTTTTTTGTTTTGTTTTGTTTTTTGAAAATTAAAAAAAAAATTTATTGTTTATGTGTATAGGTATTTTTCCTGAATGCATTTCTGTGCACCATGTGTGTGCAATACCAGAGGAGGCCAGAAGAGTGCATTGGATGCCCTGGGACTGTAGCTACAAATGGTTGTAAGACATTGTGTGGGTGCTAGAAACTGAACCCAGATCTTTTTGAAGAACAGCCAGTGTTCTTAATCACTGAGCCATCTCTCCAGCCCACTGCTGCCCCTTTGACATGATACTACCTTGATTTTTCTTCCTTGCTGGGTACCATTTTGGGCATTTTGGGTGTTAAATGAGCCCTGCTTTTATCCAGGATGATAGTAATAAAGTATCTGATACCTGATAACTCTGCTTGGGAGTAGTATCAAAGGACAGAAAAGAAACCACTGAGTTTGGAACTGGGTTTTGCTCCCGTCATGTCCACTTGCTAACTGTGTGGTCCTGGTGAAGGCAAACATGGGAAAGCTTAATTTTGCCCTTTGTAAAATAAGGTTAATAAGGTTTTATCCACTGCCTGAGAAGACCAATTGGAAAATTAAATAAAGTATTCACGTGAAAGCATTTTAAGACTGTAACATCCCTGTTAATCATGTGTAGTTACTAGAATTAGCTCCCTACAAAATGAGTACAAAACTTACATAGAAGCCATAGGGCCAAGAGGCATAGTAGCAGGACAAAGGTACAGAAACATTACTGGTGGTTTTAGCATAAAGCCTGGGCTCTAAAGGCCTTAGCAAGCTATTTTCAGCCATTCATTTAGGTATGCCAATCAAAGATAATGAAAAACAGGGAAAGGGGTCTTATGTTTGTTTTGGGAAGTTCAGTGACTCAAGCCCATCTTTGGGGTACTGGCATGAGTTCACATTTAAGTAGAGGGCAAGAGGCATGTCTAATTAAAGAGCCTCGTCAAGGATGCTACCACTCATCACAGCCTGTCTCTGTCTCACTTGGGTCTTTCATGGTGAGGCAATTAGATGTTAAGTTGTTAGTCTGTTTGTTGCTGAGATTGCAATGTACTTATCTAGGGGAGAGGTGGTATTCTGCGAAATTTTTTCCCTCCTGAAGTTCAAGGTGACTCAAGAGGGATAAGTACTTATCTCTGCGCCTTTAGCCAAAGTGTAGGCAGTAAAATTCAGGCAGAGCTGACAGACTTGCATCTGCTATTCGATGCCTCCCAGGTACAAGTAGAGCTTCTAAATGCCTGTTTCAATTGCCCAGTGTCTCCTAAGGCTGAAGTAAGACCCTGGAGAGGAATGTGGATTTCAAAAGCCATGTGATCTTTATGAAAAGCTGAACAAACATGAAGAAGAAATAGAAGTGATAGGAAAGATTTGCAAATAGTCATGACTTGGTGAAAATGGGAAAAAAATCAAGAAGAAAAATTGGTTACTCTTTGTAAATGTAGGGATGAAACTTGAGAGAAGCTAAGTATTAAATGAGTTTAAATAATTTCAATAGTAGCAATCTCTTTCTCAATTTGTATTGTAAAAAGCCTTTACTGTTTATGTGAGTTTCCTTTTTGTAGTTTTAAAAATTTTAGTTTACACTTCTCAACTTCATATGGAATAACAAAAAACCCAGAATAGCTTAATCAATCCTGTACAATAAAAAAACATCTGGAGGCATCACCATCCAAGATTTCAAGCTACACTACAGAGCAATAGTAATAAAAATAGCATGGTATATAACAGACCACTGGATCAATGGAATTGAATTGAAGACCCAGAAATGAACCCACACACCTACGGTCACTTAATTTTTGACAAAGAAGTCAAAACTGTACAATGAAAAAAGGACAGCATCTTCAACAAATGGTGCTGCTCTAACTGGATGTCAACATGTAAAAGAATGAAATTAGACCCATACTTATCACCTTGTACAAAACTTAAGTCCAAGTGGATCAAAGACCTTAACATAAGGCCAGTCACACTAAATCTAATAGAAGAGAAAGTGGGGAAAAGCCTCGAACTCATTGGCACAGGTGACAACTTCCTGAACAGAACACCAATAGCTCACCCTCTAAGACCAACAATCAATAAATAGGACCTCATGAAACTGAAAAGCTTCTGTAGGGCAAAGGACACTGCATTAGAACAAACGGCAACCTGCCAAGTGTGGTGGCACACACCTTTAATCCCAGCACTCGGGAGGCAGAGGTAGATAGATCTCTGTGAGTTCAAGGCCAGCCTGGTCTACAAAATGTGTCCAGGTCAGTCAAGGAAACACAGAGAAACCCTGTCTCAAAAAACCTAAAAACAAAACAAAACTGGCAACCTACAGATTGGGAAAAGATCTTTACCAACCCCACTTCTGACAGAAGGCTAATATCCATAATTTATAAAGAACTCAAGAAATTAAACTTCAAGAAACCAAATAATCCAATCACAAAGAGAAACAGAGCTAAACCGAGAATTCACATAGGAGGAATCCCTAATGGCTGAAAGATACTTGAAGAAATGCTCAGCATCTTTAATCATCAGAGAAATGCAACTCAAGATGACTCTGAGATTCTATCTCATACCTGTCAGAATGGCTAAGATCAAAAACTCAAAGGACAGCTAATGATGGTGAGGTTGGGAAGAAAGGGGAACACTCCTCCATTGCTGGTGGGAGTGCAAACTTGTACAACCACTATGGAAATCAGTCTGGCAATATCTTAGAAAACTTGGAATAGCCCTATCTCAAGACCCAGCCATACCACTTCTGGGTATCTACCCAAATGATTTCTCACCAAACCACAAGGACATATCCTCATCTATGTTCATAGCAGCCTTATTTGTAATAGCTAGAAACTGAAAACAACCCAGATGTCCCTCAACTGATGAATGGTTAAAAAAAATGTGGTACATTTACACAATGGAATACTACTCAGCTATCAGAAATAAGGAAATCCTGCAATTCACAACCAAATGGATGGAACTAGAAAAGCTCATTCTGAGTGAGCTAATACAGACTCAGAAAGATGTACATGGCATCTACTCACTTACAATTAGATTTTAGCCATATAGTACAGGATAACTATCTACAACCAATGCACCAAAAGGATCAGGAACATAGACTTTGCTACCTATTAAGGGGACAATTTGCCCTAGGGGTGCTGCCATGTAGGTCCCCAGTGTAAGAGGAATCTCATAGCCTTCATATGACTGTTGAACTGAGAGGGCTGATATGTAGGGAAACTCCACATCGGAGGAGTTGGGTGGGTGGGAGAGGGAGGAGAGGGTGGGAGGGTGGAACCAGGGAGGGGTGGAAAGAGGGTGCTATGATGGAGATTTAACTTGAAGTAATAAATAAACATTTAAAAATTAGTTTTAACTTTGTTGTTAGAAAATATTTGATCATTACAGGAAGAAAATCAGATAATATTTAAGTATATCTTCAATCCTACCAAACCAGAGACAATTATTAAAATACCTTTGCAGTTTTTCAATACCTGTGAAAAGAACTAGCTTTGTTCAGTTCTTTAAAAAGCAGATATGGGATCACCACCCCCATGCTCTGCAGTTTTCTCAAATACCCAAGAGGTCAGGAATATCTTATCATGCAAGTTACAGGAAATAAATCTAGGGAAAGATTGTAATAGTCATACATAAGATTTATTGTGTAAATATATAATAACTATTTGTCCATTTCACTATTGTTGGATATTTAGTTCATAACTTACATTTATTTCTCTCTTTTTTTGTAACAGAATTATTATAATTATTATTTACAAATCAAACACTCATTTTTTCTTTTTTTTTAAAGATTTTATTTATTATGTATACAATGTTCTGTCTGCAGGTATGCCTGCATGCCAGAAGAGGACACCAGATCCCATTATAGATGGTGAGCCAGCATGTGGTCGCTGGGAATTGAACTCAGGACCTCTGGAAGAGCAGTCAGTGCTCTTAACCTCTGAGCCATCTCTCCAGCCAAACACTCATTTTTTCTTAATGACTTTGCACAGGGATATGAGATGTATATGTTTCACAACACAATAAGTAATCTGCAGAGGGGAAAACTCAAAATGTACAGATTCATTTCAACACATTGTATTCCAACAATGATCATTCATGAACTTCCCTGACTGTGCAACCCCAGCCCTCTAGAGATTTTTTTGTTGTTTTGTTTTTTTTTCTTTCTTTTTTTTTAACATTTATTTATTAATTCAAGTTACATCTCGATCACAGTCCCCTTCCTCCACCTCTCCCGGTCCTACCTTCCCACCCTCTACTCCCTCTACTATATATCCTTCTTCTCCAGTGTGGGGGGTCCCACATATCAGCCCCCCTCAGTTTGTCAGTCACATGAGGGCCAAGAACATTTCTTTATTGTAGATTTTGATGCAAGGAGTTAGTGGAACATTTAAGTATGTGAGTTATGCTAGGGAAAGAGAACTCCTATTCACTGCTGATGGTAAAGTAGGCTGGTGTAGCCACTGTGGAAATCTGAATGGAGATTCCTCAAGAACTGAAATTAGAACTACCATGCTATCCAGCTATACCACTCATGGGTCTATGGACATCACAATAGCCAGGAAAAGGAACCACCCTAGATGTGCATCAATAGATGAGTGGATAAGAATCAGTGATATACAAACATTATAGACTTTTATTTAGTCACAATAAAAAATCAAATCATAACCTCTGCAAGAAAATGAATGCAAATGGGGGTCATTATGTCACTCAAAATAAGTCAGATTTCTAAAAGACAGACTCTGTATGTTTTCTTTCATAAGTAGGCTGTAGATTAAGATTTCCTCCCTACCTCATGTGTATCTGTGAGGTGGTGGTGGGGGCGGATAGAAAAGGGACCACAAGAGGGAAGGAAGACATCTAAAGGAAGAGGGAGGAGGGTAAAAAGATAGAGTAATGAAATGACGTGTGACTGAAAGGGGGGACTAGGTTGGGGGTCATATGGATCAGTGAAAGGTGGAAAAGAAGGGTTAAAGGGGAATGGAGAAGGGGAGGGACAAAGAACAGTGGCATATATGTATAAAATGCCATAATGAACAATAACTCTATATGCTAAATTTAAAAAAATTAAATATAAGAAAACCTGAAAAGGGAAAAAGTTTAAGCTAAATATATAAACTTCTGAATGAGTTCCTGCTAAAAATATTCCTTGCAGAAACATAAGGATCTAGAAGAGGTACTGCATGATTTTACTGCACGTGTGAATTTTTAAAGATATTGGAGTTGGGGTTGTTTAGTTAGGTGCACCAGCTATGGAGCCAACCCACATAAAGTGTGTGAAAGTATTTAAAATGGTACAATGAAACACAGATTTTTTTTTTTTGTTTTGTTTTGTTTTTTGAGACAGGGCTTTTCCGTGTAACAGGTCTGGCTGTCCTGAACTCACTTTGTAGACCAGGATGGCCTTGAACACACAGAGATCCACCTGCCTTTGCCTCCCAAGTGCCAGGATTAAAGGTGTGCTCCACCACCGCCTGGCTGCAGATGCTTTTTATCCTGATAACTTAGTGTAAAATTTGCAAAAGGAGATGGAGAAATTGGCTAATAAAAAGGACAAGTTATTCATGAACTAGAGGTGGTTACAAAACATATCTTATTGATCAGGGAGTCCAGGTGATAGAGAAACAAAGACTCTGAAAATTACCATACCCAGCACTCAGCCCTTGCATGAAGTATGTTTATCTTTGAGTAGAAATGTAGAACCCGAGGCACACAAAGCTAAGTGACTGATGTGGTATCTCCCCGTTCCTTGGAATAGAGTGAGGACCAAGGTATTTTTCTCCTTATCAAAAGGGAAGCATTTTCCCAATCTTGGAAACTTGTCAAGATCAAATAGAGAGTATGCAAATTCCTATGAAGCAGGAAGAAATTAAGATGCTGAAAGCAATCATTAAAGGTATCACAACCTCTCCTCTTTCAAGATAACATGAAGAAGTAGGGCAAGCTAAAAGAGCTCAAAGGGAGGCATTGAGCCAAGGACTTTAAATAACAGAATAGCTCTTTCCTTCCTCAGAAGTGATCAATGCAGACCATTTCCCCCCATATAAAGGTGAAGAAAATGGAGCAGAAATAGTAAAAATCAAAGGACAAGTGAAGGAAGTCTCCACAAACAGGGTTAGGGAGATGAACAAAGAGAAAAATGACTAACAAAAGAAAAGACAATGACTACAGATATTCAGAACACAGCTCCTTCTTTTAAAATAATTTTATTTTGTCTTTTATTTGTATGAGTATTTTACCTGCAGGTATGTGTGTGCACCATGGGTTTGCCTGATATTTGCAGAAGTCAGAAGAGGGGATCAGATCCCTGGAACAGGAGTTAAGGATGGTTGTGAACTGCCATGTGGGTCCTAAAAAACAAACGTGGGTCCTATGGGAGAGCAGCTAGTTACCTTAAACACTGGGTCATCTCTTCAGGCCCTAAGACTCCTTTCTTAAAAATTGGATTTTTAAAACATTCCTCCTTGGCAATTTCACACATGCTGTAAACAATGCATCTTGATCACATTCATTCCCCAGCTCCCCAACTGTCCTCCAGGCACACCAACACATCCACCTTGTGCCTTCTCCTTTCTTGTACATAACCCAGCGAGCCTAACTGATGCTACCTGTTGGAATGCCACCTGGATCTTGCTAACTCGATAGCTGCGGCAGATAACTGAAGCTGCAGCAAGTTTATGAGTGCCGTGGCCGTGCCATGTCCAGGAGACAGCACCTCACAACTCCCTTCCCTGTTCTCCAGCTCTTACATTCTTTCTGTCCCCTTTTCACTTATGATTCAGTGCCTTGAAGGAGGTTGACAAAGATGCCCCACTTAGGGTTGAGCAACCAGGAGCTGCTTATTTTCAACATTTCAACAGGTCATGATTCCCATAGATATGATTTGTCCCTAAGGGATGCATGTACTGAAAACTTGGCTCCCAGTATGATGGCACCAAGAGACAGTAGGATCTCTAAGAGGTAGGATGTGGTGGGAGGTCTAATCAGTGTCTAATGGTGTTGTATCTAGGAGTGATTAAGGTAGATCTTGGGGCACCCTGAATTCTCACAAGAGTAAAACTGGTCCCTGAATCATTCTCTGTCTTCCTATCCAACCATCTGACTCTTGTGTGACCTTTCCTAGGGAGATACAGACAAACGTCAACTTACTCATGATTAGGTACCAATGACAGGCCCAAGAAATGACCCCCCCACCTCGAGTCTAGCTTAGTGAACAAGCAAGCTTCTTGGGGTTACTTACAGGAATATGGGTGAGAGGTTACTTATGGGAGCTTCATCAAAGTGTCCACCCTAGCATGGGTGACAACTCACAAACATTGCATCCCTGGAGCTTCCTGAATGACTTGCAGGCAACTTGGCTGACTGGAGAGTCTCTTCTCCTCAGCAGTTGTTCCTGTTTTTACAACCTTGGGTTGAAGCTTTGTGGATCTTGTCTTGGGAGCTTCCTGTGACATTTAAGTTTTACACCCTGATTCATAAGCACTCCTCCAGAAGTGAGTGTTTCATTTAACAGGAAGAAATAGCTATACACCACTCCTCACAAAAGCTCTCACTAGGGCAATCTGCCCCATTGTAATGGAGCCATGGGGCGACCCTATCAGGATCGGCTCTATGTTATTCAGACTTTCCACCTCCAAAACTGTGAGCTAATTAGACCTCTTTTTCTTTCTTTTTTTTTTTTTAATTTTCTAAAGCAGTAAATTCTTTTTTTTCTTTTATCTTTTATTTCTTCAAGTTACATCTCAATCGCAGTCCCCTCCCTATTCCCCCTCCAGTCCCACCCTCCCACCCTCAACCCCCCATCCTCTTCCCTTTTTTTTTCTTTTAAGTTTAAGGTATATCTTATTTCCCCCTACAGTTTCCCCTTTCAGTCCAACAAATGGCTCTTTCTCTTATAATAACAAATACAATACAGTACAACACAGGTAATTAGGCCACAATTATGAGAGTTATATGGCTTAGCATACATTTCCAATGTCCAGTCCATATGTATTTGGCACCTGACTTTAACATTCTACTATCTAACCATCTCCATGAGTTTAAAGGTCTATATCTGACTCAATATTCATACTAACTTGCAACACAATTTTAAAAGCATCTTCTTAGATCTATAACACTCTCTTGACTCCTAAACAACTCAAAATTTAATTATGAGACTCTAGCTATCTGTTCTTCAATCACCTCAGAGACCTGAGAGGGATAAATATATCTGATTTTATAGGAAGTACAGGGCCTGCAGCTTCCAAAACTAAGAAATGACATACCAGTGGCTGCCTGGACAGTTCCCATTTTCTCTCCATACATTACAGCATCGATCTTCAGTAGTTTGGCCCCATTTCTCTGACAGACTTTATAGCTTTTTAGCTTCATGCATTTCCTTAGAGCAAGGGAAAAATGAACAGAAGTAGACCACTGGTCCAAGAACCTGTGACGCCTCTATGTGGGCCTAGCTCCTCTGTGGTCTTTCTGGCCCTTGAGGTGTGAGCCATTTTCAGGACTCTGACATTGTAAGGACCTGTTTTGTTTTGTTGTTGTGGTTGTTGTTTTATAGTGAAAAGACAAAGCAGGCAACTCTAGACGCTAAAGGCTAATTCTGCTGTTGCAATGGTGTTGGGAAGGGAGACTTTTTTCTATGGGGAAAATATGGTCCAGAGGAAACACACAGGCCCATACTGGGCAACTCTAAAACAGCTGTGCCTGCTCCATGACCTGCCTCAGCCTTGGAGGTTGTAGAGGAGGATCTCAGAGAAAAACAGCTCGTTCCTTAGATGCAGGTTCTGTATAGATTAAACACATTTAATTAGCATCTTCAGTTTTTCAAGATGAAAGTTGACTCCTGATTGGTTTACAATAATGTAATAATGTAAATATTTAACTCTACTAAGCTAGAAATGGGTAAGATGGTAACTTGCATATATGTACATTCTACTGCTTTAAAAATATCTTTAAGTTCTGATCCTCTTGCCTCTGCCTTGTGTGTGCTGGGATTGCAAGCAAGAGCCATCATTCCCGGTCTGTGTATTGCTGAGGATGGATGACTGAACCTACAGCTTTGATGCCTGTGGGGCAAGTACCCTGAAAACTGAGCTATATCCTATGCCTCCTCTCTAACTTTTAATCACAAGCCTATAGTTGGTTGGACTCTACAGTTGTGGGAACATCTGCTTAGAGAGGTTCACTGACTTTTAATGTTGCCAGGTTAGGTAAACAGAGAGTTGGCTCCAAGACAATAAAATATGGGACAGAGAAGTGCAGATGCAGGCAGAGGGCTGTAAGGAAGACTAGGTAACACCTAATTGTTGTGCCTTTCATTGTCCTTCCATACTGAAGAACCTGATTAACATTTGGCTGTGCTGACGTTGGAGGAGGTAAAAGAGTCAAGCCACAGGTGCAATGAACAAAATTTCTCAAAGGGAAGTGGGAAGGGAACAAAGAATTGCCATCTCTGTGACACAGACAGGAAAACAAAGTTGCAAAAACCTATAATTACAGTGTCAAGAGAAGTGGCCAGAGGAGAGAAAGGGCTGCTTTGCAAGAGACAGGGGGAAAAAAAGGCAAAGACATTTTTTCCTTCCTGTGCTACATTTATAAGAAGGCAACAGACAATGTTTGTGCAAATTATGTAGGTCAAGTGGGGGGAGATTATAAATACATTTGACATTTAGCTAATTTTAAATGCAAAGGGATCAAATGAAACAATGCATAGGAAATGCTTAAATTATAAAGTGTTTTTGCAAAAGGAGAGTGGTACTTATTTTTATGAGTATATTTATAATAAAACTGCAAAGACAAAGAAAACTCAGGCCAAGAGCCTGGGCTGTAGCTCTGTGGGCCTCAGCTCTTGCTGTGAGTCCCTGGCCTCTGAGGTTTCTCTTTATCTTTTTGAATTACAGTTCCACTCCACCTCTGTCAGTGAGGGCTGATGTAGGACAGCTGTTCCACAGCTGGCCTGCATTTACCCCAGGTGGTAGTATCTCAAGAATCAGTTGCGCAATTGCTTTGTTATGTGTTGTTTGGGACTTGCAAAAGCCCATCATGATCTTGAAAGACTCATGTCAGCCCTGAATTAGGTGGTAGAAACTGACTTCATGAGCAGGAACTATAGGTGCAGGCTCCACAGGAATGCTATGCTGGTGCTGGGGGAGGAGGAGTCGGGGACAGCCTGACCACTGAGGGAACTTCATCACACTGGGAGGAAAAGCACTATGTTCTCTTCCTCGGAGGTTCTAAAATAATTCACTTTGCTGTACTTGTATCATAGCCCATTATTTTTTGGTCTCATGAGTTCTTTCTTCTCCCATTTCTGGTCTACTTTATTCATTATTCCTCCTTCATTGACTTCCCTCCCTATACTTTTTTTCTTTGCCTTTCATTATCACTCTTTACCTTCTCTCTTACTCTTTCTGCCTTCCCCTTTTTTTCACTTGCTCTTTTCCTCTGGCCAATGAATATTCATAGGCATATATAGCATGGAGTTGAGAGATGGGCAAAGGTAGTGGGGCAGTTAAAATAATAAATTTCTCTTAACCCAAGTGTTTTATAGACAGTTTTTCCTTCCAGCTACAGGGTCAGGGTGAGTGATGATATCCCAGGCCTGCAGAAGCAATTCTCAACTCTCCCCCTTACCACAAAAGCCATCCACCCAGTCCCAAGGCCAACCCCACAGAGCCCAGGCCCTAGTGAACTAGAAGAAAGTAGCTAGCTAGCCTATATGGAGTCTTTTATTTAGTCCTATCTGTTGTCCTCTGAGTCCTTGGTTCTTGGCTCTGGGATCCAAGTGATCAAAAGTTTCATTAGGACAGAGGAAATGGAAAAGAATGATTTCCAGGGTCCTCACTGCCAAAGGATCCTGTTGAAACACTTGTTTTTCAAGGGTTTGGGCTCCAAGCAGTGAAATGACTTAAAAAACCAAAAACAATATCAAAAAAATCTAAATTTAAGAAAATATCTTTGAATGCCATGTTCTGCAGATCTCTTGAGGTTTTTGAAGAGGCCCTATCTATCTCTTATATTAGGATAAGCATGTCAACTCCTGACAGCACCCCCATTCTACTCCAAGTAGAAGATGAGCATCGAAGAATCTCCAGTGGGAGATGATTGAATTAGTAGCAAGCCTATCTCTTGGCAGGAAAAACCCCTTGCTCCAACTGTAGACAGAATGCTGTCCAAAAAGGACAAAACCTGGAAGCAGGTAAGTCGACAGCCTAGCTCTGTCAAGACAGGGGACGCAAGTCCTTCATAACCTCTGCTCTACAATCAATGTCTGTCAGAGAAACGGGGCCAAATGTCTGAAGATCGATGCTGTAATGTATGGAGAGAAAATGGGAACTGTCCAGGCAGCCACTGGTATGTCATTTCTTAGTTTTGGAAGCTGCAGGCCCTGCACTTCCTATATAATCAGATATATTTATCCCTCTCAGGTCTCTGAGGTGGTTAAAGAATAGATAGCTAGAGTCTCATAGTTAAATTTTGAGTTGTTTAGGAATCAAGAGAGTGTTATGGATCTAAGAAGATGTTTTTAAAATTGTGATGCAAGTTAGTATGAAAGCTGAGTTAGATATAGAACTTTAAACTCATGGAGATGGTTAGATAGGATAGCAGAATTTTGTTTATAATTCATTTTTTATTTCTTCAAGTTACATCTCAATCACAATCCCCTCCCTACTCTCCCCTCCTGTCCCACCCTTCCACCCTTTTCCCCCCTCAACCCCCCCATCCTCTACCCCCTTTTTTTTAGCTTAAGGTATATCTTCCCCCCCCCAACAGCTCCCCCTTTCAGTCCAATAAATGATTCTTTCTCTTATAACAATAAATACAATACAAAACAACAGAAATAAATAGGCCACAATTATGAGAGTTATATGACTTAGCATACATTCCCAATGCCAGTAGATATGTATTTGGCACCCGACTTTAATATTCTACTATCTAACCATCTCCATGAGTTTAAAGTTCTATATCTAACTCAGCTTTCGTACTAACTTGCATCACAATTTTAAAAACAATTTCTTAGATCAAGAACACCCTCTTGATTCCTAAACAACTCAAAATTTAACTATGAGACTCTAGCTATCTAGTCTTCAACTACCTCAGAGACCTGAGAGGGATAAATAAATCTGATTATAAAGGAAGTGCAGGGCCAGCAGCTTCCAAAACTAAGAAATGACAGACAACTGGCTGCCTGGACAGTTCCCATTTTCTCTCCATACATTACAGCATCAATCTTCAGCCTTTTGGCCCTGTTTCTCTGACAGACATTGATTGCAGAGCAGGAATTATGAAGGACTTGCCTACCCTGTCTTGGCAGAGCTAGGCTGTCGACTTACCTGCTAGATAGTAGAGTGTTAAAGTCAGGTACCAAATACATATGGACTGGACATTGGGAATGTACACTAAGCCATATAACTCTCATAACTGTGGCCTAATTACCTCTGTTGTTTTGTATTGTATTTATTATTGTAAGAGAAAGAGCCATTTTTTGGACTGAAAGGGGGAGCTGTTGAGGGGGGGAAGATATACCTTAAACTTAAATAAAAAAGGAAGAGGTTGGGTGGGTTGAGGCGGGAGGATGGGACTGGAGGGGGAATAGGGAGGGGATTGCGATTGAGATGTAACTTGAAGAAATAAAAAATAAAGTAAAAACAAAAACAATTCAAATAACCTTATTTCTCCACGAGTTGGTTAATCATAAATGAATGTGTCTGTCAGTCAGGCATCTGATGGCATGAAGGCCCAATGTCCCCTCCCATCTGAGTTGGTACCTTGCAGACTGTTCATAGTCATTTGACATTTCAAATGACCTTTAAGGACTGCTGGGTAAATATGCTTCTTTCTCCTGAGCTTTCCCAAGTATTTGAACACCCCTGGAAGCCCAAGACATCCACTCTTCCCTCCTGCGGAGCAGTGCTTTGAAGCACAGATGAAAATCATGAAGGAGAGCAGGAGAGCAATGGCCTGTCTGGGATAGAGAAGTTCTCTCCTGGCAATGGCTGTACTGGTTTTGTGAAGTTAGAAGTTTTTCTTTTCTTTCCTTCCTTCCTCCCTTCCTCCCTCCCTCCCTCCCTCCCTTCCTTCCTTCCTTCCTTTCTTTCCTTTTTTTTTAAAATGAGGTTAGACTTAACAAAAAAAGGTGAGAAAACTACAAATGCAGAATTCAGGTGGAGCTTCATAGGGTTCCTGTAGATGTTTCCTCTGAATTGAAGCGGTCCCTCCTGGGAGAAAGGAGATTCTTAGGAAGCAGGAAGTTCATGAAACTTACAAGTCTCAAGAAGTAGAGAAACCTTACAAGTCTCAAACAACTCCTGAAACAAGATACACAAAGCCCTTGTCCAAGGTTATGAAAGCAGGAACAATTGCTGAGGAGACATGACTGTCCCATCAGCTGAGTGAGTTGCCTGCAAACCACACGGGAAGCTCCAAGAGATTCATCTTTTCTCAGGCTGTTCCGTGAGGCAGGTGGTCTGCAGTCATCCATGCTGCTGTGGGTAAACATAGTAAACTCACTAGCTCACTAAACTAAACTTACCTAGAATCCTTTCTTTGATCTGATGTTAAATCTGAGTAGACAGATGTTTGTTCACATCTACCCAGGAAAAGTCACAACTATGGATCCTGAAGCCTCAGGGTACCAGTTTTCTCAGAAACCTGCCCCAGCCCTGTGAAAGATTCCTTCAGGGGCTCAGAACTGCTTAGCCCATCCTAAAGAGCTGCTGGAATGAGCTCCCTGCTCCAGCCACAGAACAGCAGCAGTAAGCATATGGCTGGGCATCTTGACCCTAAATATGAACCCTGTGACCCTTGTCTCTCTGTATGAAACTTCTCTATGGTTTCAACCAACGCACTGAGACCACCTCTCTATCTGTTGGCAGGCACTGGAGTTACAAATGGAATTGCAGGACTTAGCCTATGAGGAATTTGTGAAATAATAGAAGTAACAAGCCAAAAAATGTAGATTAGAATTGAATAGTTAGGTCATTCACAAGGATCTTGAGAGATACCCCATAAAAGATGACAAATTCCTTCTGGAGTGGATGGAAGAAAAGCAGACTCCCAAGAATCTTGGAAGGATAAAGAACAATTGCTAATGTGTATTATGCATATATTTTCCTTATAGATATATAATTATAAAGCCAGGCATAGTGATATATACCTGTAATCTTAGAATGTGGAGCTGGAAGTAAGAAGATCACAAGTTCAAGGCCAGCTTGGGATACACAGTGAAAGTCTATCTCAAAATAAATGAACCAAAAGTGACTACATTGGAGAGCTGAGAAGTTAGACAGATCTCAGTTGCCATCTTGGTGTGGTTGCTTATTAGGTGATGTGGGATAAGGTTTGTAAATTTTGTGTAAAGCCTAATCTGAAAGTGGGATGGTTGTACTGTGCATACAATTGCTGATGATTAAATAAGACAATGAACAGAGGCACATCTGTCTGACACAGAGTAAGTTGTTAATAATAGTTGACCATTAAATGTGTACACTGTTTTCAAGCAACTACATATAAGTTATCTTGTATATATCCATGAAAATATATATACAATACCTGTTTCCATGTTTCCATACCAGTTTTCTCTGTGTGGCTGGGCCGGTGTACATAACTAGTTTGTACTGATAGATATGTCTAATGTTTTCAAACATTCCAACAAACAACCTTGCATATCTTTGTGCCGTGTGTGTAAGTACCTCCACAGGAGTACTTTCAGGATCTTAAATTGGTGAGTCCATGGCTTTACCTATTTAAAATTTCCACAGATATTGCCAATTGCTTTCCAGGTGGGGCATTCCATTTTAAATTCTACCTATAAATGAAGCCATTTCCCATCTAGTTACCAACACTAGGTACTGTCCGTCTTTAAAACTTATGCATGATGATTATATTAGAACAGAAAAGAATAGGAACCAGACCAAAGAAAGTGAGAAGGCAAAGATGTTTGCAAGGAGGCTGAGGGAAGAGCTCCATTGGTTAAAGTAAGGACCTGCAGTTCACTTGGAATCGATGGAAGTAGAGACTGAAGGACTCCTGGGGCTCCCTGGCCAGCCACCTGACCCTAACTGGTGAGCTCTTATCCAATAGGAGATCCTATCTCAAAATAATGCAGTGGGATTTCCTGAGGAATGATACCCAAGGTTGTACTCAAACCTCTTTATATGCATGGATAATGCGAGCGCGTACACCCAAACACACTTGTACCTGTGCAAACACACATACAGAAGTGAAAATGTAAATAAATAGAAAAGTACATAAAAAGAGTCAAGAAGTTCAAAGGAGGAAGGGGAAGCTGAGGGCAGAAGCTTAACTGGATCCTGAGCAGACAGCCCCTATATCTAGGGCCAAACCGACTGAGTCTGCCCCCTTGGTTATTGGTCTTTAAGACTAAGACAATAAATACCAGGACGGTTCCAGAGGCATTCACTGCCATGACCTCAGACGATGGAGGATTCATGAAATTAGGCATGTCACTGCTCCTTTGGCAGAAGGCCCATGATTAGAGTCTTTGCCAGACATCTGGACTTTGAGCTTATGGCTGGCTGGATAGAAAATTCAGGGATTCAGAGCTACATTTTGGAGACATAAGCCTGGCAGTAGTTTCCTCTGTGTGGCTTTCATGATGTTAGGGAAGTTCAGACTCTGATTTCCCATTTTTGAAGGGGAGCCATTCTGGAGCAGGCCTCCAGCCATCTTCTGTCCTCTGAAGCACTCTAGTGGAGGGGAAGGAGCTTTGGTAAGAATGGCCATGCATTCAAACCAACTTGCTTTAAAAATTTATGGCTTAGCCACTTACCAGCTGGATAGTTTTGAACCTCAACTACTTCATCTAAGAAATGGAGAAAATATTCTCTCTTATAGGGAAAGCTTCCTTGAGATGATTATGTGACAAAATCTATGGCAAGGGCTGGGATCAGTAAGGAATATGGGTAGTCTCTTTCCCCTAAGCCAGAAGGAAAATGTTCCCTGGATTCTTACAAACAGTTGTGAGCTACATTTTATGTCAGGCAGGTCAGTGTAGCTGAAGTAGATTTTCTATAGAATTAAACATACATACACATGTAGACATGTGTACACACACCTCATTACCCCAGTGTCTATAGTCCAAAAATGTTGCTTATGGCTAGGAATGGTTATGGAGGTCTATAATCTTCTTTGTTCAGGAAGCTAAGGCAATGGTTTTGAATTGAGGATTACAGGTTCAAAGACTGCCCAGATTTTAGAGTGAGCTCAAAGCCTGCCTGAATACAGATTCAGCTCAAGGCTATCCTGAGCAACATAGCAAAACTCTGTCTCAAAACAAAAAATAAAAGCAGGCTGGGGATATAGATCAGTAGTAGACTGTTTGGAATGTGTAAGGTCCTAGGTTTGATCTCCAGTAAAACAAACAAACAAATAAACAAACAAACGAACAATAAGCAAACTGCTGAAGTGGAAAATCGTGATAGCCCTGAATATGATTTTTTTCCTTTTTCTTTTTTTAATTTAAGGTGTATCTTCCCCCCCAACATCTCCCCCTTCTAGTCCAATAAAAGACCCTTTTTCTTATAGCAATAAATACAATACAAAACAATAAGAACAATTAGGAAACTATTATGAAAATTAAAAGGTATAACATACATTTCCAATGTCCAGTCCATATGTATTTGACAACTAATATTAATAATCTATTTTCTATCTCTCTCAATGTGTTTAAAGTTCTATACCTAACTCAGTTTCCATCCTAACTTGCATTACCAACTTAAAAACATTTTCTTAGACCTAGAACATCCTTTTAATTCCTAATCAACTTAAACTTTAACTGTGAGACTATAGCTATCTAGTCTTCAACCACATCAGAGACCTGAGAAGAATAAATATATCTATCTGAATAAACAGGAAGTACAGAGCCAGCAGCTTCCAAAACTAAGAAATGACAGACAACTGGCTGCCTGGACAGCCCCCAGTTTCTTTCTATAACGTTGGAGCATCTGTCTTCAGCCTTTTGTCCCAGTATCTCTGACAGACCTTAATTGCAAAGCAGGAATTATGAAGGACTTGCCTACCCTGACTTGGCAGAGCTAGACTGTCGAGTTACCTATTTCCAAGTTTTGTCCTTTTTGGACAGCATTCTGAATATGATTTTTAAAAGCACTGAATTATATACTTCCAATGGGTGACATGCAGTATATGAAAGCATATATTAATAATTAATAATGTAAACCAACAAATATTATTTGGGGAGGTCAGCTTTCTTCCACTGAATTCTTTGACTATAAAGAACCAATGAAATCACAGGAAAATTACATGTAATTTGCAATTGAAACATGAATCTTCATGCTTTCCTTTTTCTAGTTCTTGGTCTTAGTTCTCTTGAAGATGGCTATCATTTGGGTGAAATCTGAGATTATTCAAACAGGGTTGCAATAGGAGAAAAAGTCAATTTGTTTTGAATCTTTTATCAACTAAAATCCTTTACTCAGCTTGTCTTGTTTTTCAACAAAAGACCTTTTTTTCTATTTCAGGATCCCATATAGGACATATCTCACTTAGATATTATGCCTCCACACATTCCTCTTGGCTGTAATAATGTTTATACCTTTTAACTCCCAAGTTCAAAAACCAATTTTGAAGCCAACCAATGTTTATATGAGGAAAGCAGAAGGGCTATGAGCAGGCACAGAGGGCGGCCTCGAAGCAAATAAGACCAAGCAAACAAAACCGAGCTTATGTTCCACCTGGACTGGGAAGAGTGTACAGGACACTAAACCATCCACTTTGGCTCTGACCCCAGGAAAGCCAGAGAAGGTACCACTGAATTTGACAGAGAGAGAAAGCAGGAGAAGGGTGTTGGCAAGGGTCAGCTAACTGGGTGAAGCAAGGTCAGAGTGCAGGGTCTTAGGGAATTTCTAAGGGGAAAAAAAAAAAAAAAGGGCTCAGCTGTGATCCTGGGAATCTTCGCTGTTGACAGAGGCTGAAGCTAAGAGACTGTGCCAGGACACAACTGCCTCACTGGACCACACACAGCCTGTTGAACATGCGTGTCACTGTCCCATGAGAGACTTTCTCCCCTGCTGCCTGCTTGTCATCTCTGGATGAGATACATGACATTTCTCCAACCCTGGAGACCTTGTTGAGCCTGTCCCAGATGCCCCAGTTACCCAGCACCATTACTCTTATTTCAGAGGAATAGGCTCCAGGAACAGAGATGGGATTCAGTAAACACTGCCTGCACACCCCCTGTGAGCAGAACCCAACTCTGCCCAGCCCCCATCAGCAGCCAAGCCCTATAGTCATGCACAGATCCATTGAGCACATATAAATACTCTTTGTGGGGTCCTGAGCTCAACTCCTGCTCTGTCTAATTCTTGTGTCAGTCACCGCTCTGCTCTTTGGCACCACATAGGAAGCACGAAAAACCATTCAGCTCATCTTCTGAATCATTTGATGTTTTCCAGACTCCCTTAGCCTAGGGGTAGCCAACAGGGGGAGACACAGGAATGTGACCCCTACATGATTGGTCACCTCTGTCTTTGCTTCCTCAGGAACGTTTTCAGCTCTAAAAGTAGAAGAATTGAAGGTGAGTGTCTGGGGGAAGTGGGAGGTGGTAGGGGCAGCAAGGAAGGGGCAGATTCTAATGTCATTAGTGTGGAGAATAAAGTCAAGTTGATGTATTCCCTAGTAAGCCCTTTGCTAAGATGAGTGTCCCTCTCCTCCAAAGACCTTTGGAAAGAAGGAAGGAGCCCTGAGATTAAAATCAGGGGGCGGTGAACTCAGCAGTCAGTGTTCTGGGACTGAGCAGCTCTATGCTGGCATTTATGTCCAAGTCAGGCCCGGACACACCCAGCTGCACCAAGCTTTGCATTTTAAAAGTGTAATGACATATTGCTGTGACTGTGGGCAGTGGAGGAGGAAGATGAGCAGAACAAGGCTGTTTAGATGTTCTTTTGCCATTTGGCAAAATATCTCAATGCTGGAAAGGGAACAAAAGCAAATACTTCAGCTGTGAGAAGATGGGGGTACAGTGCCTTAAAAAAGGTCCCTGTGCAGAAGGCCAGGTGGGGGGGGGCAACTCTGTCTGCATGCCTGGTAGGTGTGTTAATGCTGTATTCCTGGCAGTGGTGTTCTTTAGTGGACAAGGCCAGACATATAGAAATGGAGTTCCTTGACTATGTGTGGGTTGGCTCAAGTCTGAAGTGGTGGTCAGAGTTTTGACAAAGAGGAGGTCTTCCAACGGGCAGATGCTCTCAGTTCATTACCATTGGTAGCTCTTGCCCTCCAAGCCTGGTGCCCCTGGCTCCAGAGCTCATCTGCAAGGCAGACATCTGCTGTTTGTGCTTCTCCAGGACCTACCCAATTCCCTCAGGGATACCCTCCTCCTTCATGCCATGGCTAGACTCCTACTTCAGAGCTCCAGAAATGTCTACCTGCCCCAATTCCACATTTTTTTTTTTTTTTGCTGTTTTGTTTTAATAATTCTCAGGAAACAAGAGCTCATTTTTAGTTTAATTTGAACTGGGAGAAAGTGAAGAGAAACTGCTGGAAGGTAGCTCCTGGAAGCATCTGCCTGAAAATAACATCAACTAGGAACTCAGAGACCAACAATCACCTGGGCCTGACAGTTCTGGAGAAAGAGCCACCTTTGGTATCAGTTCCTGGGAGATTTATGAGCCAGCATATCTCCTTTGAGCTATGAGCTGAATGTCTGTACTTCAGAGCAAGGGACAGCAGATAATAGGGACAAAAGAAGGCAACGCTGATGACCTCAGTTTCTGTTAAAGTTTATGATGAAGTAGCAGCACTTGACCTTGAGTTCCTCCAGCTTTTTCTCGGAGCCCAATGCTTGTCAATTGTGTCCAGACGCTGTGTCCTCCACACATCAGGCTGTGGCTCCTTAGCTCTATGTGGCTGCAGATCCCCCCTTCCTCTTTCCACACCATCCGGGAACATCTCTATATCATGTTCTTGATTCTTAATCTATACCCTCAGCTCCTTAACTTATGTTCTCTAATCAATGGAGTTTATCTGCGTTTGGACTTGCCTCAGCTGGTCTTTGCTTTGTCAGTGTCTAAATTGACCATGAACTTGTGGTCCTTACCCCTGAAGTGCCTCTGTGTGGCCAGATCCATTCTCCATCTTGGGGCCAGAATGTGAAGTTGTTCTGACTGGGCTTTACCCCTAAACACTCTTCTTGATGTCACAGCGACTCAGACACACACCTGAGAGACTCTCTTTTGTATTGATGTCTCTAGGACCATCATATAACACCAAAGCCAGTGGGTGACTGTTGGAGAAGGTCTAATATCATTGCTTCTGATAGGCTGATTTCAATGCTGAGATCTGGTTACCACCTCTTCTGAGACATTCTCTTGATTGGTTAATAAAAGTCACTAATAGCCAATTAACTGGTCAGAAAGAGTATAGGAAGGTGGGACTTCCTGAGATTAGAACAGGAACCCTTGTGCTTTACACAGAGGATTAATTCATTCTGCCAGGAGACACAGAAGTAGAAAGACATCTTTGAGAATGCTAGAAGGCAATCACAGGCACATGGCAGTTTGGGATTAGGTGATCCAGGTTAATTTAGAGTAGTTAATTGAGAGTCTGCCTGGCTAAGGGTTAAGCATTGAAACATTAAAAGGTCTTGCTGTGTTTAATTATTGGGGAAAGGATCGCAGCACCTTCTAAGCTGTCAGTCCAAGCAATCCAGGCCCGTCAGACTCCCAGACTCCCCTCAAACCAGGCAAATCTCCCACCAAGCTGCTGGTAATCCTACTGGCCTGATATAACAACTTATATTAATTAACAGAGTTTAGGTTACAGGTGGTGTAGGCCATCCTTGGTCCCGGGGCTCTTTCTCCAGGACAAATCAGGCAACCAGTTAAGGTGGACCAGGCCGCCCGCTGCTCTGCCAAGCTGCCAGCTGCTCTGCCGGCCTAATCTTACAGTTTATACTTACTAATAACTACAATTGATAATTAAATTGCAGTTTCAGGTGACTGTCCCAGAGAGATTAATTTTAGTCCACTCAGATTGTTTTTATGCTCTTGAGTGTTGCCCTCGACTTTAGGAAGAAGTATTTTGCTGCTATGAAGAGAGACTATGACCACAAGAGCTCTTATAAAGGAAAACATTTAACTGGGGTTGACTTAAACATTTCAGAGGCTTGGGATGGAAGAGATGGCACAGAGGTCAAGAGCACTGGCTGATATTCCAGAGGACCCTGGTTCAATTCCTAGCACCCACATGACAACTCACAACTGTAAGTTCAGTTTCATGAGATCCGACACCTTCACATACACATATACACATGTGGATAATTAAAAATAAAATCTTAAAAAAACAGTTCAGAGGTTTAGTCCATTATCATCATGGTAGCATGCAGGCAGACATGGGGCTAGAGAAGGAGTCTAGAGTTCTGCATCTGGATCAACAGGCAGCAGGAAGAGAGAATGATACTGGACCTGGGTTGAGCATCTGAAACCTCAAAGCCCACTGCCAGTGACACACTTCCTCCAACAAGGCCACATATACTCCAACAAGGTCACACCTCCTAATAGTGCCACTTCCTGTGTGCCAAACATTCAAACACATGAGTCTATGGAGGGCATTCCTCTTCAAACCACCATGAACATCTTTAACAGCCCTCTAATATTTCCAATAGTTCTGACTATGCAGGTCAGCATACATCCATGGATAGATTCCTAAGAATAACAGCTGGGAGGAGTCTGAGAAGCTGAAGTAAACTTTGGGTGAACTTTATGGAGCATACCCGTTGCCCAGATCTAGAGCAAACTCCCGAATCTCAGGAGCCCGGGAACAAAAATCCTTGCTGACTAGCTAAACTCAGTTTCAAGGAGATGAAATATTTCCTCACTGGGGATGAAGGGAGATTGCCCACTATGCCCAATTAGGAGGTGACCATCCTCACAAGGCTGGAAGGAAATGTGAGACCATGTTTAATAATGGCAAATCTATCAAACCCAAAAGGACATAGCTCACATCCTGTGGGCAATAAACTTCCCCAGGTGAAATGTTATGAGGTTTTAGGGGGAACTTTATGAGCTTGGAGGGAGCCCTAGTATAAACTGAAGCTAGCCATGGAAAAAACAATGTAATGTGGACCATGTACGGCGGCCTCTGAAATTTCTTACCACCATTACCAACGAAAAAACAATGGGAGTAGAGGAGAGACATGTTAGCCTGTCTATGACGCTTGTGATTTCTGGGACAGAAGACACTCTCATCAGCCATATTTTTGTCTCCCTGAGACTAAAGATTATCAAAAGTCTCTTGTTTCTCTCACTGTATCTAGTACAATTTATATGAGCCTCAAATAACCATGAAATATTTCTGAAGATAGGGAATACATTTTGTAGGTATCTGGGTATGTACTTCCATGGGAATTCATTCTTTGGGAGACTTTTCAATACTATAGATAGGATATAGACTCTGAGTGGGAAGAAGTGTCCCAAGGTCACTTGATTAATAAACGACAAGCTCAGACTTACAACTATGTTTCTCTGTCCCAGAAGCCCAAGTCCTTTCGACTACATTTATGACTGCCAGCCTTGGGGATTTCATCACCCAGCACTGTTTCAAAACACTTCAAGAGGACTCTGAGTAAGTTGCCAACATTTTATTGGGAGGATAATATTAAATTTGGGAGTTGTGTTAGGAATAGCCTCAAGTAGATAGGATATGATGACATGATGTCAGAAGGAAGAAAATCATCTGAACTTTTTTAAGCAACCTATTCCTTGACATGTATGCCCTTAGTGTGCACCTGTAAAAATACATTATAGCCCCCAGAGTGGCTCTTGAACTGGCCACTCTGCCCTGCTCCATCATCTTTAGTCCCTCTAACATCACAATAGCAGGGTGCTTTACATGCAGCAGGTTTAGGACTTGCTGTTGAGTCCTCTGAGAAGATTTCACAAGCACAGGTTTTTACCTGTGTCACAGACCAGTGTGACTGGTCTCATCTTGTTGAAACTTGTGTTTGTGTCTTAGAAAAATCTGGACTTGGCCAGCACCTCTTCCTCATTTATCCCTCTTGGACAGCAAGATCTCACGTCCTGTCCAAGCCTATAGGGATGGCTTCATTTCTTTCCACTCTTAAGACTGCAGGCAATCAGTCCCCCTGACCTAGACACTTCCCTTCAGTTCTTTAAGAGTGGTGATAAAATAGCTCTGCAACCTTAAGAGGTATGTGAGCATGTAGGCCTGGGGTGTAAAAGTGAGTAGTGTGTCCTGTTCCTCCACTTTGAGAGATTTCTCTGTTCTTGAGTCTTGGGATTGTCATATACAAAATGAAGACTATTGGGCCAAAACCTTTAGAAGTTTATTGTAGCCTTGGCAGCCTACACTTCCATCTGGTGATTCCAGATCCTCCCACATCAGGGCTTCTTTTGTTTGAGGAAAGCTGGGATTTGGGGATGGATTCAACAACAAGCTGGCTCTTGAGGAAGATGCCATAATGTGATCTGCACAGCTGTTTAGTGATTCTATGTGAGTGCAAGGCCGGCTGTTTCAGGGTGGAATGTCAAAGTTTACCAGACATTATCTTGGACCAACTCTCCTTTTTCCATGAGACCAAATCATTATCCTCAAAAGCATTACTAATTTTGCGCATCCACCAGATGCTGGATGGCCTTGGTGGGAAAGCAGAGGGACCCATGCTGGGGGTCACCCACCTCACTTGGCTTTGTCCTTAGCTCAGCTTCCATTGGAGGGTCTGGCTAGAAGCCAGGCTATGCCCTGGAATAAATGACTTGTCAAGTCATCAGCTATAGCCTCGGGGGGGGGGGGGTGCTCACAGCCCCACTTAGCCTTTCATTTATCTTTATAGCAGCGAAACCAGCTTGTCTAGAAGCCTACCTCACTGGGGAGAAGGTTAACTTACAAGGTCCAAGTTTAAAAAGGAATGAAAAAGACCTCCGTGCCCTCTAATTTTGGAAGAGCTACACTGTGGCACCCATCAGAACAGGGCTGTTCAGATGTCATCTGGAGATAGAGAAGGGAAGGAGAGTCCCAGCAGCCTGTTTGCCTGAAGTTTTCACATATAGATCAAAAACTTGCTGAGCAGTTAACCCTCAGCAAGGAAGTGACATGTTTAGCAAGTGGGAGACTTTTACAGATGGAGAGGACTTGGCAGAAGTCCCTGATGCTCAACTGTGCATGATCGATGCTGGAAGCTTCTGTCATCATGTAAATATCCTGAGATGGGCTTCGGCTCTACCCGGAAAACATCCAGGATAATTCCCTGGTACCCACTGCCATCTTAGCTTATAGCGGTTAAAGGTTTCCCAGACTCTTGGGGGCTTTCTTAGTAGAGAAACCCCCTGTAAATATATCTGGGTGGAGAGAGGGTATCTCTGCCTGATGTTTTTTCTTGGATATGCCTCTCCCAGTTAGTTATCCCTGCTGATTAGTCGATGAGCTCCAGTAAATACAGAGAAGGAAAGTCTTAGAGAGGGGCAAGACCACAAAACCAGAGATACAGAGTTATGTGCACAAACAAGAACTATCGGGAAAGACAAAGCAATATGAGTTGATTCAGGGCAGGCATTCGGGGAGTGAGTTGCCACCAAGGTAGTTTGGAGAGCAGCCAAGGGTGTCAGTATCCTCAGAGAAGTTGATTTGGGAACAGGGATTCCTCAAAATAGGGGCATACCTCTAGGCTTATGCTTTTCTTTTTCCACTGCTGTAACAAAACATCTGAGGCTGGGACATTTATAAGTAAATTTAATTCCTTATACTTCTAGAAGCCAAAATGTCCAATATTAAGATGCTGGCTCCTGGTGAGGAGGAAGTCATGACATCATGAAAGAAGCAGCATGTCAACTCAGATTGCTTGTTCTCTTATAAAGGCACTAATGTCTGTCATCATAGGAACCTTATCTTCACGATCTCACATAACCATGCTCAAAGGTCCTGCCTCCCAATACCCACCAACCCATGACGGAGGAGATTGTGCTTCAAATGCATGAATTTTTAGGGGATGCTATGAAACCCCAGGACTCTAAGGAAATGCCTCTGAGAAAGAAAACAAGGATGGACACTGCCCAGGTGGCCCAGGGACCTTCTGAAATCAACAGGGAACTCAAGGAGAATGGTCCTTACTTGGTCAGTAATCAGAGATGTGAAGAGTAAAAAAGCCAGAGCTGGAGAGAGGGCTCAGCAGTTAAGAGCCCTGGCTGTTCTCCCAGAGGACTGGGGTTCAATTCCCAGCACCCACATGGTAGCTCATAACTGCAACTCCAGTTCCAGGGGATCTGATACCTTCATACCAATGCATAGAAATAAAATTAAATAAATGATTTTAAAATTGGTCAACTTAAAAAATTTAAAAAGCTGTCTTACAGTTGGGAGAGGAAAGGAGGAAGGGTAAAACAGAGAAAAGATAAGAAATATTGAGTGGAACAGAGGACAGACCTCACCACCAGGTGAAGTCCAGTCTTCCTGAGAAAGAGCTCCCCTGACCTGCTTGCTATAAGGAGTTGCTGAGCAGAATGGAGACACGGAATGTACAGAAGTAAGCCTACTTTAAAGATCTACGAGATCCTTCCCCATACTGATCTGGTGAGTCACAGAGGCTGCCCCCCTCCATGCTCCCATTGGCTGATGCACCCAATTTTGAGTGCAGAAGTATCTGTGTCTAGGAGCTAGCACCCAACCCGCTTCATTGTTAGCCCTGTTATGGTACCTGAGTTCAAAACAAGAGTTGACCCTGGAACTCCATTACATTGAACATCTTCTCAAGCCTGATTCCCCACACTTCCCCATCAATCACTGAAAGGTAAGACTCATTGGCAATGCAACATTATGGCCACTTTTGGAACCTGAGTCTCCTCTTAAGTCTGGCTGGCCTTCTATCCAACAGAACCTGTCTGTCTGTCTGTCTGTCTGTCTGTCTGTCTGTCTGTTTATTGGCAGAGTCTTATATAGTCCAGTCTGGCCTCAAACGCTCTGTGCAGTTTCGGATGACCTTAAACTTCTTGTCCTTCTTCCTCTACTTCTAGGATCACAGATGTAGGCCACCATGTCTGGTTTATGTGCTGCAGGGGCTCAAACTCAGCACACCCTTAGCATCCTTCAGAGATGTACAAGATGCTTCTCTCCTTCCTCTTTGTCTAAAGGTATTCTTAATGTCATTGGATAAGGGCATGGAATAGATCCCCAGGAGAGACTTTGAAAACTGAGAGCCAGTGCTGGCCAGAGCCCTCACCGGATGGTGAGTGAGCACGGGAGGAAACAAAAGTGCTTGTGTTAACAGAATGTCATTTCCCAACATGAGTCAGGCTCGATGCTGAGGCAAGGAAAGGAGCAAATGCTCTCCCATTCATCACTGTGGACACAGTTATTTTTAGAGCAACACCAGCTCAGCGCTGGGCTCCAAAGACCCTGTCATTGAAGGAAACAAGGCTCAGCTGATGATAGAGTTGGTCAGAGATAGAAAGCATGCATGCATATTTGCATTTGTGTATGCATGTAGTAAAGGGGGAAGGCAAGCCTTCCCTTCTAAACTGCAGACCCTGAACCTAATCCCTTATGTGATCATGGGCAAAGAAATGGAGCAGGTAGGTAACCATCTAGGGCAAAGATTCTCAACCTATGTGTCACAACCTCTTTGGAGATTGAACAGCATTTTCACAGGGGTCACATATCAGATACCCTGTGCATCGGATATTTACATTATGATTCATAACAATTGCAAAATTACAGTGACGAAGTAGCAACAAAAATAATTTTATGGTTGAGAGTTACCACAACATGAAGTACTATATTAAAGGGTCACAGCATTAGGAAGGTAGCAAACCACTGGTCTAGGGGAAATGAAATGGACTCATCTTTGCCTGGAGCTAGAGTAGGAATTTGGCCTAGAAAGGGCCCTCTGGTACCCTACAGTTTATTTTGTGCTTTCTTAGGTACATTGGTTCAATTGCCCTAAGTGAGGGCTATGCATCCTCCTCTCAGATGTGGTTGTTGGGATTCAAGCCTTTCTATCTATACAGTGTGAAGAACCCAGGCTTAGGTGTCATTGTGGATATATTCTAGAAACACATCTGCCCCAGTCAGTGCCCACAGACCCATACTCGGAATGATAAGCCTTGTCTGGAATTAGAAGAGTCTCTGTCTGGCCCTCTTTTCTACAAGCTCTAGGAAAAGGAAACTCTGAGGTTGAACTTGGCTCTGAAATGAGATTGGACTAAGGATGTGGTCCCATTCTTTCTTGGTCTCATTTGAAACATCCTTTGGTCCTTCCTCTGCCTATGCTAATTCATCTATGTTCAAAGATACATGCCTACTCAGTCTGACACAAAGTCAGCAAACAGCACAGCTTGGGAGGAGGTTGTCTCTTCTAGGAAGCCACAAGGCTTCCTAGACATCCATCAAGGTCTATGGGAATGTGGTTTATACTACACAAGTAGTATAAACTTTTAAGGGCCTCGGAGTTGATTCACCTTCCATTAATAGTGCAACTGCCCCCGAGGTTCTGGCCAGTTTTAAAGCTTCTTAAGGGCAAGGAAGATTGAGATGACTTCCTGCATGGTAATTGGAAGGATTCCTAAAATCCAAAGCAAATGGACAGAACATTCCAAAGCTCGATGTCATGACTGCTATCCCCTCCCAGGGAAACAGAAAGGGCTCCTGTGGAAAAGACAGCCGTAAGCTCAGTTACAAATGGAAGTCTCTGATGTCCTCTGTCCCCATAGCACCTAAAAGATGAGGGTTTAACTGCTTTGGCCTCCAGATAGGGTGTGAACAAAGGGTGGACCTCTTGCTCATTCATTTTCATCTCCGTCTTTTCTTCTATTATAGGGTTACCACAGACCAGGACTCTGAGTCGGCATTGTGACCAGGCAGTGCACACGGCTATACTAAGAGCCATCAAGATCACCTGTACAAACAAGCAGACAAGATGTAGAGGAAGTAGAACTGTCTGAGAAGCCAAGTGCTTCAACCCCAGCTCTGTGTCTCATTGACAACCTTGAATCAACCAGCCACCTGTATGGACCAGAAAAGTAATGGCTTTTACTACATGCTCTTGAAGTTCTGCTTCAAAGTAGCATACATTATGTATAAGGCGGTGAAACTTCTTTAAAAAAAAATGCTCCCTAGGAAAGCTAGTTCTTGGTCTGAGGATGGGACCCAGCAAAAAGGGCGTTAATAGCTAACAGATATCCATCTCTTAAATGCCAAGTATTGTACGCCAGTCTTCATAAGAACTCTGCACGGTAGGTAGCATTTTCCCATTGCACAGATGTGTATGTGAACACTGAGGTTCAAAGGGATCAAGGCCACTATGTGGCAAAGGCAGGCTTAAGCTTACATCTTCCTCAGGTGGAAGCTTATGTGCTGTTTGCCACACCATACCCTCCCAATGGACCAGCAGGAGTAATGAATATCTGTTTTCCTTACACCAAACATCCTTTTAAAAGTCTGTCCCTCTACGTACTCCATTTTTTTTTGCATTTATGCCTTTATTTGCTATTAAAAAGGAGCTGCAATTCTTCATGCTTTGGGCTGTACCAAGGGAAATAAAGAACAGCGTGGACAAGTGTATGGCGGTCCCGTGTGCCACCCTTTCCTCTTGTACAAGTCACTACCAGATGACATCAGTAGCAAGTTTCTATGTGTGCTGGTGCGTCCAGAAGAGACCAGCCAGCTCCCTGCTCCTCTTTCTTCGGGGCTGCCTTGAGTTCTTTTGAGTTGCTTTGCACTGGAAAGCCCTGGAAGGGTGGGTCAGATTCTTAGTCTAGGTCCCTCGTGAGGCTTGGGGGTACTGCAAGTGCTGTTGCTAGTGTAGGCTCCACTCTGCTAAAATGCCTTTGCTCCTTTTCTCCTGGGCTTGCCCTGCCCGGTTATACCAGGGCTATTGAACACCTTCCTATTACCACTGTTGCAGTTCTTTTCTCGTCTCTCTCTCTCTCTGTAGGTGAATGAATGACAATTGAAATGGATTGCTGGAATAAATATAGGTGGTATCTAGATATGTTCATTTCTGGGCTAATGATTGCCTACATAATCCTGAACACTGTTTTCATTTTTGTGTCCTGGTTTCCATGTTCATAAGATAGGCTTGTAACAAGAAGAAACCAATACATAATTGGAGAAACAAAACTTTATGTAAATAACATTTGAGGTCCTCCTGCTGTTCACTTGACAGCAGTTCACTTGGAAAGTTCAAGATCCTTTTGATCTCAGATGAGAGGGACCAGCTGCAGAGAGATGAGTCTGATTTGATCCAGAGTTAACCTTCTAGAAGATGTCTGTAGATAATTTGTGATGCTTCTTTGTAGTCTAGGACGAAGGTGGAGAACGATTTGTGGAACTGGTAACAACCAAAGGCCGTAAGTCTGAGGGAGCCATTTTCTCTACTGCAACAGTTGTCTCCCCAATGCAATGATGTGTGTTTGTCTCTGCGGTCAAGGAGCCATGCTTCTGCCCTCACCAGGCCTTTTACTCTGAGTGTTTAAGCCAAAAGAAGGAAGGATTGCTCTCTCTGATGCTAAGCAAAACTCAGAGTGGAAAGTGTCTCCCACATTTCTGACTCTCATCTTCAAGAGCTGTTAAGATAGTGTGGTCCCATAGAGCCAGTGCAAGGAAGGCCTAGAGGAGGCTGGGGGCTCCAAGCAAACATACCAGACCATATGCAACTGTCTCCTCAATCCTCCCTCACGTCCCCACAGCCAGATTGGAGCAGGCTGTGGAAAAAATTCCTGTCTATTTTCAGAAACAGATAAAAGCATCCAGATTATGCAGAGCAAATCTCAGCCTGAAAGCAGCTGGAAAAATCTGTTTCTTGCCACTGTCACTGACCCTGTGACCCTTCCAAGTAATGACATTCAAGCTCATTCCCTCCCTCCTCTCTTCTTCCCAGCACTGACTGACCCATCCACTGCACATCTGGTCCTTGTCGGCACTGTCAGGCCATTATCCCTCAGACAGCAAGAGATAGGCAGTGGAATGGGAGTCGAGCTTGCTTGGATTTTAAAAACAAATTATCAACTGGTTCAAGGGCAGGTCAGTGTTAAATCATGTCTCATTTGGTCTAGAGTGTAGGTGAGCATTTTACCATGCTGTGGGTCTAAAACCCTCCACCCAATTGTTTCTGGGTGGGACATCCAGTCTCAGATAGGCACATGCTTAGATCCACTTTTGGACGGACAATAGACTAGAATTGTCTGAGAAAGATGTTTGATCTCCTGTAAGCACATGGGGCTTGAAACACTGACTAGTTCATCACAGTGGAATTCTGGTTGAGAGGGGTTATCTCTGGCTTTAGAGAAAGTCTGTCAAGGGCTGACTCTCTTGTCCAGGGTGCTCATGTTTGCAATGCATCAGTTATGTTCCCCATACACAATGGTAAACACGATAAAACAGGAGTATGCCTCGTGCATGTGGGAGCAAATATCAGCAAGCACACCCTTGGAGGTCTATGGCTAGCTGCTCATCTGGGAGGTATTAAGGGCTCCGTGGCTCCATTTGAGAATCTGCCTTTCTTTCTGCACAGTGATCTTTGCTGAACAAGTCATTAAGCACCAAGATCCTCCCCAAGTCTCCCCAGCTCTCCACCTTCAGGCAGTGGACTTGACATCCAAATAGGAGCCAAATACATCTAACTTCCAAAGGAGGCAGATGGGACAGCTCTTCCCAGAAGAATGGGGTGGGACTCTTTTTGTCTCTGGCTTCCCTGTTCATTCATGGATCAAAAGGCTCTATAAGAGGGAAGGAGGACATCTGTCCAGCAGGTGGAGGGACCCATGCACTGGCTCTGTTCCACATGCTTAGACTACTGCAAGTAGGATTTAACAAAGTAAGGGACCTTAGAGACCCTGCCAAGCCCCACCAAGGCTCAAGGACAATGTTTCTCTTTCCCAACTTTCACATAGAAAGCATCTTCTCTGAGGAAAGAAGCAAGGATCAAAGGGGAGAATGGTTCCGATGTTTAATTAAAAGAAGAAAAAAAGGAATTGCAGAGAGCTAGAATCATAATCCAGGCACGATATGATTACTTTTGAACGCTTTATACATCTGTAAGCCTTTGTTTAAGTCAGTCCTACTGCCTAGAGTGCTCTTCAACACCTCAAATATGTATCAAATTCCTTTCATCCTGTAAGGCCCTCCCATATTACACACACACAACTCTCTAGGGTCTCACATAGCTCAGACTGGCCTCTAATCTGCTATGTACCCGAGGATGTCCTTAAGTTACTGGTCTTCCTGCTTCTACCTCTTGATTGCTGAGATTATAGGCATGTACCACCACACCTATTTTTAATGGGTGCTGGGCATAAAGCTCAGGGCCCTGTGCACGCTAAGCCTGGAGGGCAAGAAGCATTCCATCAACCGAGCCATGACTCTACCCTTGCCAGAATGAACACCAGCTCTCTCTCCCTCTCTCTCTCTCTCTCTCTCTCTCTCTCTCTCTCTCTCTCTCTCTCCACTTCTGATCTTCAGGCTGTTGGCGAAGAATGGGTCTGAATCCTCCAGCAGGGCATGAGTGTCATGATGGCAGAGCCCACATCATATTGGTATTTTGCCCCCACCCATTTCTGTCTCAGAACACAGCAGAGATGTGCCTCTGAACCACATCATTTCATGGACACAGCAAGTCCTGGAGGCCAGCTAAATCCACCACAAATGAAGCATAGAAGGCCTCCTCGGTCTTTCTTTCTTTTTAGAATAAATTCACATAGCATACAATTTACCATTTTAAGTGGTCTTTGGTATGTCTGAAAGAGTAGGACAGCCACCATTTCTACCTAATTCCAGACCATTTTCATTGTTTTCCAAAAGAAATTCTGTGCCTAGTCAGCTTTCGTCTGTTTCTACCGGCTCCTGGCCCTAGGGAACCACTAACCTAGTTTCTGTCTCTATGGACTTGCCTATTCTGGACACTTCACATAAATGGAATTATACAGTGCACAGACTTTTTTAATCTGCTTTGTATAAATAGCATAATGTTTTAAGGTTCATCCATGTAGTAACGTGGATTGGTACCTCATTTCTCTTCATGGCTGAATAATATTCTGTTGTGTGAGATAGCACATTTTGTTTACTTATTCATCAGATGGATAATTCGGTTGCTTCCATTTCTGGGCTCATAAGAATAATGCTTCTGTGAATGTTCATGTACAAGGTTTTGTGTAGACATATGTTTTCAATTCTCTGGTGTATGTATTTATGAGTGGAAATGCAGGGTTATGGGTAATTCTATGTTTAACTTTTTGAGAAACTGCCAAGCTGTTTTCCAGAGCAGCTGTGCCATTTTATAGCCCCACCAGCAATGTATGAGGCTCTAATTTCTTCACATCCTCACCATTTCTTGTGATTTTCTGTTTATTTTTATTATAGCTATACTAATGGGTATGAAAACCAATGTAAATTCATTTTGGTTTTGAATTGCATTTCCCCCTAATGACTAATGATGTTGAGATTGTTTTAATGTTCTTGTTGGCCATTTCTATATTTCCTTTGGCGAAGTGCCTATTTAAGTCTTTGGTCTGCTCTTAAATTGGGTTGTATATCTTATTGTTGAATTCTAAGAGTTATTTATATATTCTGGATATTAGACTTTAGGAAGATATATTAGTTATAAATGTTTTCTCTTGTTCTGTTGTTTGAATTATTTTCACCTTCTTGATAGTGACCGTTGATGCACAAGTCTTTAAATATCATGAAATCTTCTTTATCTATTTTTTCTTTTATTTTCTGTTTTTGGGTGTCAAATCTAAGAAATTGTTGCCTAGTCCAAGGTCATAGAGATTTATAGCTATGTTTTCCTCTAAAGGCGAAGGGCTTTGATTCCTATATTTAGGTTTTTAAATGTTATTTTGAGTCCATTTGTGTATATGGAATGAGATAGAAGAGTAAATTCATTCTGTTGTATGTGGGTGTCCACTTGTCAAAAAGTCTGTTCTTTAGCATCATTGTTTGAATAATCAACTCCTTATTCCTTTGTCGAATGATTAATTCTTAAATATATCACTTAACAAAGGGTCATTCATTCATATGGAAAACTGACCAGGCTGAGACTTTTAATCTATCTCAATCCGACTTCTTCCCACACACATCAAAATCCACCTGAAAGAAGTCAATAACAAGGAAGGTTGAATGTTTTCTGCAAATGTCCCAACTGATCCAAAGCCCTTGGACTTTTGAGCTAGTATCAATAGTGTAGACCTTTATACTATTTTGTCTTTAATTTAAACAATGTAAACCTAGAATAAATGTAAGGTATATGTTTTGGTCAGAGCATGTGAACAGGTAATAAAAACAGAGCTGAATTTCCACCATTCAAAAATGAACACATCTCACAGGGATCTAGTAGAAATAAGGGTCTCTCCTTATCTGTGAATGATTGGGGGAGAAGCCTTTCTCCTCTCTGCCCTTTTGAATGCAGCTCTTTCCGTCCAACAGATGATGTTCAGAAGGATGAAGATGGGGGTGTAGCCATGGTGGGTGACAGGTCAGAGCCTGAGGTGTAGGAAGAGCAAACATTCCAGACGGAGAAGCAAAGAGCCAAGGCAGATCTGAGGACTGAAAACTGAGCTGAGAACTGAGAAGTGGGCCAGTGTGCCATCTGAGAAGGGTCATTAAAGAGAAGTAGATTCTGCTTTCAGATGCTAAAATAATCTGCTTTTTCAAAACTACCAGGATGCTGAATGTAATTCTCCTTCAGTCCACTGCGCTTATGTCTTTGAGGCTGTTCTTGGTTAAGAGAAAAAGACTTGATCTCCTATCATTTGAAGAAGGACACACTTTGTTGGACTCTAATGTCAGGAAAATACAAATAAGAGTCACTCTGTCCCAACCATACTCCTTGGTATCCCATCTCATTCTACTTGACCCTCCTCACTCCTCTCTCTCTCTCTCTCTCTCTCTCTCTCTCTCAGTCTCTCTTTCTCCCTCTCTCTCTTAAAGCTTTTGAGTATGCATGTATATGTATGCAAAGGTGTCATGTATGTGCAAGTGTATGGGTGGGTGCACACAGGTGTGGGTGGGCGTGTGCACTATGTGTGTGGGGGGCTAGAGACGGGCTTCAGTTATTTTACTCAACACTATATTTGAAAGCAGGGTCTGTTGCTGAACATCATCAGTTGGCTATACTGGCTCTCCTACAAGTCCCAGGGATCTCCCTGTCTTTGCCTTCCCAGGGTTGATTACAAGCACATTCTGTTAGCAGTCAGGTATTTCCATGGCCAGCCCGAGGGGGTCTATTGATGACAGGATACCTCATCACTAGCTACTGATGGGCAACATTCCCACTGTCACCTTGTGTTGCATATCCCCTTCTGAGCATGCGCTATAACCCCCCCCCCCCAAAGCCTCCTGTTCCTTCACCCTCTCTTCCCTTTTGTTCACTCCGCCTCCACCCAGAGGCCTCCATATACCTTCCCTTCCCTAAATAGACCTCCCATGTGTGATCTGTCTTACAGTGTGACTTTATGGATTCTGATGCATAGGGATTCTGTCTAGATCTAACATTTGGTGCCACATGACTTGGCCTGATGCTTGTGCTCCCTTCCGTGGGTTGAGCTCCCATACCGGTACCCTGTTCCCAATCTACTTGCTATAGGCTCACATTCCTGCCACCTGACCGTTGGATTTCTGCATCCAACACCAATTGATAGGTGAGTTTCCCCTTCCTAGTCAGTGTAAACACTTCCCTGGATCCAGGGACTTATCGTTGAGCATCTGGCACCCCTCTGGTGTCCTTGGGAATGAAGGAAGCCCCTGCCAAGGTCTTCACGGCTGTGGCTGGCCCTTCTTGCTGACCCCTACAGCAGACCTTTTCCCTTGGGAGAGTCTTTAACCTTTCTACCAACATGGTTCCTTTTTTCTCTTAAGTACTGGGTGAACCGTGTTTGCTCAGGGACTTTGTGCTGGTCCCTGTCCAACCTCATGAAGACTTGGTGGACAGCTCATACTGACTCGTTCTAGTCCTACCAGTATCTACATGATGCCTGGGATTCAGGCCTAGGACTTCTTGCCTTCCCCATGGGAACTGCATCTCCATTTGTACCTCCAATCTCCCCACTGGGATGCCTCTTGGAGATTCTCAGACCCCCAAACCTAGAGACTGATTTAAAGGCTTCTAAACTCATACACCCTTCCAGTACATACATACACCTTGGCCCCAGTATACCTTAGATAATGAATCTAAATGGATTCCTGATGGCACTTTTGATCTCATTATTATATGGGATCTTTACAATTTTTCCTAGCAATCCAATAAATGGGAGGAAGCCCCCTACATTCATGCTGTCTCTTATCTTCACTCCAAACCTTCTCTCTGTTCTTCCTGTCCCTTCACTCAACTCCTCCTTTTTTATGTTTATTACTTCGGGTTACATCTCCATCACAGTACCCTCTTTCAACCCCTCCCAGTCCCAACCTCCCACCCTCCACCCCCTATCCCTTCCATCCCATTCTCCAGAGTGGAGTATCCCTGCATATCAGTCCCCTGCCCCAGTTCAGCAGTCATATGAGGGCAAAGAGCCTCCTCATACACTGGGTGCCTACAAGGCAGCACCACTAGGGCAAAGTGTCTCATTGACAGGATGAAAAAGTCTATGTTCCTGTTGTTCCCTTTGGTGCATTGGTTGTAGTATAGTTATCCTGTACTATATGGCTAAAATCCAACTATAAGTGAATAGATGCCATGTACATCTTTCTGAGTCTGGGTTAGCTCACTCAGGATGAGCTTCTCTAGTTCCATCCATTTGGCTGCCACAGTTTTTTAATCCATTCTTCGGATGAGGGACATCTGGGTTGTTTCCAGTTTCTAGCTATTACAAATAAGGCTGCTATGAACATAGATTGAGGAAACTTCCTTGTGGTTTGGTGAGGAATTGTTTGGATGTATACTCAGAAGTGGTATGGCTGGGTCTTGAGGTATAGCTATTCCAAGTTTTCTAAGATATCTCCAGACTGATTTCCATAGTGGTTGTACAAGTTTGCACTCCCACCAGCAATGGAGGAGTGTTCCCCTTTCTCTACACCCTTGCCAGCATGTGCTGTCATTTGAGTTTTTGATCTTAGCCATTCTGACAGGTGTGAGATGGAATCTCACAGTCATCTTGAGTTGCATTTCTCTGATGATTAAGGATGCTGAGCATTTCTTCAAGTGTCTCTCAGCCATTAGGGATTCCTCCTTTGTGAATTCTCTGTTAACTCAGCTCCTCCTAATCATGAAATCTGAACCAGATGAAACCTCCACTATCCTTGATCCTGCTAAGGAGCCTCCTCCTTACTGCCCTCAACCACCAGCTTCCTCACTCATGGCTTCTTCAGCCTCCTCTTCTCCCTCTCCAGCATCAGACCACTCTAACATTCCCACTCTAGCACCTACTTTCACCCCACCAACAGCTTTTAGCCTGCCCACTACTCACTCTTGCTCTGAGGTGAAACCGCCTCCTTCCTCCCCAACTCAGCCTAACCCGATTCAGTTCTTCCTCAGTTGCTGGGGTGGATGGCCTCATCAGGATACACGTTCCCTTCTCATTCCGTGAACTTTCTCAAATAGAAAGAAAGACTAGGATCCTATACCTCTAACTCCTCCACTTTCATTAAAGAATTTCAATATTATTAATCAGTGTTATAGTCTCACCTTCCACAATATATACATAATTCTCTCTAATAACCTACTTCCTGTGGAGCATAGGTGAGTTTGGGAACAGGCTAGAGTATACATGCAGATGAAATACACCTGACCAATGCAGCACACCCAACTGGGTCTGAGGCAGTGGGCAACCAGGACCCCCCCCCCAATGGAATTACAATACTCCAGGCAGCACTTTAGCTAAAGATCACTTTATAGCTTACCTCCTGGCCAGTCTCTGTAAGGTTGCCCTGAAACCAGTAAACTATGAAAAACTCCAAAAGGTCATCCAGGACACACATGAAAACCCATCCCAATGTTTAGAATGCTTGCAAAGGCTCTCTTACACTATACAAATCTAGACCCCACAAATCCAGAGGGCAAACAACTCCTGATGACCTATTTCTTTTCCCAGAGCTTCCCCAATATTAGGACCAAGCTTAAGCGCTTGGAGAGAGGACCCCTAACTCCACTGGCAGAAGTCGTAGTGCTGGACTTCAAGGTGTACCATGGGAGAGATGAAAAAGCCCATAAGCAAAAATACCAAATGCTGGCCAAGGCCGTCTGACCAGCTTCAGCGACTGCCCAGGCTCCCTTGTGGCCTATGACTGAAGAGCGAGGACCACTAGGCCCCTACTTCAAATGTGGTCAGGAGGGTCGCTGGGCCTGGGCCTGCCCTAAGCCCCACATGCCACTGGGGCCATGTCCAAAGTGTCATCATAAGGGACATTGGACTGTTGATTGCTCTCATGTCCCTTGTGGCACAGGACATCACCCCCAGATCACCCTCCAGCCAACCTCCGAGGCCTAGCCATGGATAACCGAAGGATCCCAGGCTCCTTTGACCCAACCACTGTCATCTCTGACAGGCAACCTTGGGCAGTCATCACAGGATCAGGACAACCCATTTCCTTTCTCCAGAACACCAGGGCCACTTACTCTGTCCTGGTAGAGTTTTGGGGACCCACTTCTCATTTCCCTATAGTCAGAGTAGGGGGACAGCCTCACCAACCTTGCCAGACTCCACTACTCAGTTGCATTTTCAGGGGAGTTCCTCTCACTCATTCTTACCTGGTGGTACCGACCTGTCCCACCCCCTTATTGGGAAGGGATCTTCTAGCCAAAGTGGAGCCTCTATTTGCTCCCTCCATTTGCCTGACCCCAAGCTCAGCAGCAGCCCCTCTCCTCCTTCCCCTAACCACCCCTACCCAACCTACTTGTTTGAACACATCATTTCCTTTACCAGCCTCTCAGATGGACCCCGAAGTCTGGGATGTCCAAAATCCCTTTGTTGTTAAACAACATTCACCCATTGTCATCCAATTTTAAGACCCTACCTGGTACATCACCCAAGCTCAGTACCCCCTCTGTCTCCAGAGCCTCAGGGAACTTAAACCCATCATTTCTGACCTCCTAAGAAAAAAATCTTTGACCCACCCCTTCCCCTTTAACACTCCTATACTGCAATTAGGAAGCCCAATGGAACCTATGGCCTGGTTCAAGATCTCTGGCTTTTCAACTCTGCAATGGTTCTGCTCTACCCTGTCATGGCTGGCCCTTATACACTGCTTTCCACTATCCCATCCAGGGACCCCCCATTTCTCAGTCCTGGATCTCAAGGATGCATTCTTCTCTATCTCCCCTCAGCATCTAGTCACAAAACATTTTTGCTTTCACCTGGAGTGATCTTGACACCTACTCTCTACCCGACTCACCTGGACTGGAATGCCCTGACTCAGAGGTTCCAAGACAGCCCACACCTATTTGGCCCAGGCCTGGCCTCTGATCTACTCTCTTTGTCTCTCCCTGAATCTAAACTTATACATTATGTAGATGACTTTCTCCTCTGCAGTCCATTCCTAAAGATTAGCCAAACTAACACCTCTGCTCTTCTAAATTTCTTGTCCAGCTGGGGGCTATGGAGTCTCAACTTCTAAGGTCCAATTGTCCACCCTTCAGGTCACCTACTTGGAGCTAATAACTATTCCAACCCACAAAGCCATTACCTTAGATAGAAAACACCTAGTTCAGTCTCTAGCAGTCCCCTCCACTGAAGAGGAGATTTTATCATTTCTAGGAATACCTGGCTTCTTAGCTCCTGGATCTCTTCCTTTTCACTCCTTGCCTGCCCCTTATGTGAAGCAGTGTTAGGCCCCTCTCAAACCTATCACTGAACACTTCTCAAACCTATCACTAAGCCCTTTCAAAAGCTCCAACAGACTCTTCTCCAGGCCCCAGCCTTACACCTCCCAGGCCTAACCCCTCCCTTATCCCTCTATATAACAGAAAAAGAGAGATACTCCCTTGGTGTCACCAGCTGGGATCCTACTTTGCACCCCTAGCAAAGAAATTAGACCTGACCACCCAGGGATGGGTAACCTGCATATGTGCATTAATAGCTGCTGGGCTTCTTAATTGAGAATCCAAGAAGCTAACTTTTGGGTCATCTACCACTATCTTCTCTTCTCAAAACCTGTCCCAGTTCTTAACATATAAAGGCTTATAAACTCTACCTTCCCCCAGGGTTCTTTCTCTCCAGGTAGCACTGGTAGAAGACTCTACACTCATGCTCCAATCATTCCCACCTCTCAATAACTCAAATCTTCTTCCTGGACCAAATGCCGACTTCTCCCTATCTCATTCTTGCATTGAAACTTTAAAGGAACTATTGTCCCACCTCTCATACATACAGGAGGGCACATTGCCTGGTACACAGATGGCAGCTCCTTTACGCAGGAAGGAGACAAAAAATATGGCTATGCCGTGGTATCAGATACTGAGGTGTTTGAGGTGCAAGCCCTCCCTGCCCACACCACTAACCAACAGGCCAAACTAATAGCTCTTATCTGTGCCTTCCAATAGGCACAGAGACAATCCCTGAGCATCTACACAGACTCCAAATATGCTTCTATATCCTCTTCTCCCACACTGCCATCTGGAAAGACCTTGGGTTACTTACAGCAAAAGGAAGATCCATAACCAATGCAGACCAAATTATGACCATGCTCCCATAGAGAGGTCAGTACCTTCTCTCTCTCTAGAGCCTCAGGGAACTTAAACCCTGAGGTCAGAAGGGTTTCTTAGGAGGTCAGAAGCCTCCCATCTCCCCACAGCTATTGGAATTATCCACTGCCGGCCCTACCAGACTGACAGACAATTCCTTCATTTCTAAGGGAAGTAACCAGGCCAGTGAGGCAGCTAGAGCTGTGCCCTCGGAGGCCCAGACTCATTTCACTGACCACACAAGACATCCTTGGACTACAACCCACATCTCCTCTATCACCCCCTGACACTTGTCAAATTCTGTCCTATCTATACCAGCTCTTTCATCCAAATAGGCAAACTTTATCTCACTTTGCTAAAATCCACCTACAGTCTACCCCTGAGGACTTGCATTTCTTAAGGTCTATTACTGTCTCTTGTAAAATCTATCAGCTGTCAGACCCCAACTCCAAATATTGTAGCCCCCCCCCTTTTCCTACCCACCAGGCTAGAGGCTCCCTCCTCTGGACCAACTGGAGACTTGATTTTACCCACATACCCACAATCAAACATGCCAGGTACCTCCTGGTCCTGGTGGACATTTTCTCAGGTTAGGCGAAGTCATTCCCCACCATCAACAAAAGGGCTCAGACAAGTCTCTGATCTCCTCCATGAGATCATCCCTAGATTTGAAATCCCCGCCTCCCTCCAGCCAGACAATGGTCCTGAATTTACCTCCCAGGTCTCCCAAACTCTATCTAAAGCCTTCAATATCCCTTGGTATTTTCATATCCCATATCACCCTCAGTCCTCAGGAAAGATAGAAAGGACTAACAATCCTTCTGATCCGTAGTCAGACGTGTTATCCATTGCACCACTGGCCCTGTGCCAGGACTAACAATCCTTAAAAAAAAAAAAAAAAAATCCTTGTCAAACTGCCACAGGAACTTCACCTTAACTGGGTAAAACTGATGCAGCTGGCCTCTTTCAGACTACAAGCCCTCCCCAAGGGACTGCTTTCCCTCTCGACATTTGAGCTCATGTATGGACGACCAGTTCTGACTCCCTGATTTCATCCAAACCCTCACCTCTCCCTGATCACCTCCTTACTCTGTCATCTCAACTTCCTCCTATGGAACTTCACTCACCACTGTCTCCCACAGCCACACACTAACTCCTGCCCATTCCCTATTAACACTAAAGATCAGGTCTTTCTCTCCCCTCTTGTCCCCCATCCCTCAACCCTTTGTTCTAAAACAGCAGGGTCCCTTCAAGGTAATTCTTGTGACCCCCACAACTGCTAAGCTTGAGGGTTTCCCTCATTGGATTCACCCATCTCACCTCAAGCCTTTTATCCCCTCGCCTCAGAATAACTTCCCTTCTTACACATCAACTCCAACAGGACCCTGCTCCTTAAAGTTTCAGAGGACACAAGACCAACCACCTTGTTCCCAGTTTCAGAAGAATGAGGCTTCACTCCGGCAACTTTGCTCAACCTTACTGCATCAGATATGGAATTTTTTCTCTCTTCCCACTTGTCTGTTTCTGTCCAGGATAACTCTTACATATGGAGATTTGAGATTCAAGAAACCCTCAGTCATAGCAAACAGTCTCTCTAAATAAGTTCGGAAAATTGCTCTATTGCCGGATGCCAGGAGCTGATTAGAATTCCCATCTCCCCCACATCAACCTCTCCTTCTGTATATCATGACCTTTTTATTTTGCTTCCTCTTTGACCAGACAGAAAGTTTACTATAAACGATGGCCAGACAGATATGGAGGCTGCCCATACTGGTCTTGCCAATACCATTTGCTGAGAGTAATGAAAAACTACCTCCTTTGTTTAGTAGACAAGACCCTCTTCTTCTACACCAGGAACCCATGGAATCCCAGGTGGGAAATGGCTGTCACTGGTAAACTGTACTGTCACTTCAAACCTGGGCTCCTGATAAGCACAATTAATAATCCAGAGAAAATATGTCGCAGATAGCCAACCTCTGGAGATAGGGGAAGTAAAAGAGGTAATTAACTATTCCTCCAAGGCCATTGCCTTTTTAACATCCCCCTGTCCTAAATAACATAAACCTGTCATTTCGTCTCCTGCTTCAGACTCTGACCTCGGCCTATCAGCTCTTTAATGTCACCCAACCTGGCCGCTTTGGAAATTGCTGGCTGTGTGCCTACTGGGAACAGCTCACCACCACCACTTAACAGTTTCTCCAGTGACTTTCTCAAATAACCTTACTTCACCATTCACCAACTGCCCCAACCCTGGTGTTGACTCCCCACTTTTTTTTATATCACCCTCTTTTGCGTGGCAAATTGTTTTAAGGCATCTGGGACATGTTCCGTAGGGGCCTTAAGTTCCCTAGACTGCAACAAAACCATAACCCTCAATACCGCATTTCAATCCCAGTGCCCACTGTCCATACCATCTGTTTCTCTTCCCCAAGTTGAGGGTGATACATGGAGAGGAGACCCTACCGATCCCAGTCATGGACTCAGTAGCTGCAGGGTATAATAACAGAGCAGTTCAAATCTTGCCCCTCCTGGCTATTGCAGGAATAATTGTGGATGTCACCACCAGGACAGCAGGACTAGCAACTTCCCTAACCTTGTATCATCAGTTTTCTTCCCAGTTCATCCAGAATCTCCAGCAGGTAGCCCAAGCCATACTCACTCTTCAAGGACAGAGTGACTCCCTGGCACCAGTGGAACTTCAAAACCGATGGGGACTAGACCTTCTTACGTTCTTAAAAGGTGGCCTTTGCCTCTTCCTCCAAGAGGAATGGTGCTTCTATGTCAACCAGTTGGGTATAGTAAAAAGCAAAATCCAACAACTCCAGACCGACCTCCAAAAACACAAGGAACAACTCAATGGCTGCAACCCCTGGGCATTTGAAAAACCACATGTGCAAGTGGCTACTGCCCTTCCTGACTCCTCTTCTTCTCATTTTTATGCCTTTATTATTTATACTCTGCCTTATTAATTTCTTCTCTACATTTCTCCAATGACAAGTCCAAAAAATTTCCAACCAAATGTTTAATCTGTTGTTTTTGCAGGACTACCAAATAACTGGACACAGAGCCTAAGGCTGACGACCATTGAGTGTGTCTTGATGGTGAGGACCAACTTCACCCTGGAGATGAGGATGTCCTTAGAAAGCAGGAAGTAACCTAAAGAGAGCAAGCCCCCCTCACCATCACCTCCCTTGTAATACACAAAAGGGGAGAGTGCTAGCAATCAGGCATTGCCACGGCTAGCCCGAGGTGTCCAGCAATGACAGGACATGTCATCATTAGCTGCCAAGAGACAACATTCCCACTGTTGCCTCATGTCACATATCTCCCCCTGTGCATGTGCTGTGTCCCCAGATAAAAACCCCCATTCCTCCTCCACCCTTCTCTTTTTTTCTCTTCACCTCCACCAGGAAGCCTCTGTATCCCCTCCCCTCCCTAAATAAACCTCCCATATGTGATCTGTCTCATGGTGTGACTTTCTGGATTCTGCCACAGAAGGATCCATCTAGATCTAACACATACCACTGTGCCCACCTTTCTACATCTGTGCAGAGAGTTAAACTCATGTCCTCAGGCTTGTACAGCAAGCATGTTATGGACTGATCCTTCTCCCTATCTCACCACCCTTATTTCCTCACTAATCTCAGTGCACACAGTCTCTGAATTTCAGTGTCGGGCAAGTGAATTGCTATGTTTCCCAGAGCGTAACATCAAAAATTAGACTTAGCTCCTTTATATAGGAAGAGAGAGGTCTGTCATGGTTAATCTCAGTTGTCAACTTGTTGACATCTAGAGTTACTTGGGAGACAGGGCTCTGGCCATGCCTGTGGGGTATCACCCACAGGCACCATTCCTGTGTTGGGATCCTAGACTGGGTAAACAGGGCTCTGGCCATGCCT
>CAJQZJ010000175.1:302220-369495 GCA_907164525.1 Lophiomys imhausi
CCCCCCCCTTTGGTTATTTGATGGATAATAGAAAATTTTGTTATTTAGGGGAAAAGACTACAAGCTGTTAAATGGTCTTATTAAATGGGTTTTGGAGGTTAGACCCAGGGACTTCTCTCTTTTTCTTTTCTGTATCCTTCTTTCTCTCCTATGTAGGAGTGAACAGACTTGAGAAAAATGGGACATAGACATAGTATAGGAAAGATCAAGAAAAAATGACAGATTATTGAATATTGCCTTATACCTTTGTATATTGGTACAAAATTAATATTTGGCTAAATTGGTATTGATCATTGTATATTAATGAAAAATTAAGATTGTATTGGACTACATCAGTATTGATCTTTGTATATTGATACAAAATTAAGATTATATTTGGCTAAATTGGTATTGATCATTGTATATTAATGCAAAATTAAGATTGTATTGGGTTACATCGGTATTGATTTTTGTATATTGATACAAAATTAAGATTATATTTGGCCACATTGGTATTGATCTTTGTATATTGATACAAAATTAAGGGTAACGCTTCTTAAAGGTATTGTTCCTAGTAATGCTTAAAAATGAAATGTCAAGTTTTGGCCTCTTGCTACCAACCGTCATAAACTGTTTAGGATAATTAAGAAATGGAAACTAATAGTCATGCAAACGTGTCATTTTGTTAGTTACTATGACAGTGTATCACAGTTATTTTCTAAGCTACTCAGAAATCAAGTTGCTCAGAGACAAGCAATATTTGCTTATCTAAATATAAGAGATAGATAGGGCATCTTCAAAAACCTCAAGAGATCTGCAGAATATGGCATTCAAAGATGTTTTCTTAACTTAAGATTTTGTGATATGGAGACATGTCCGCTCCTGACAGCACCCCCTATTCTACTCTAAGTAGAAGATGAGCATCGAAGAATCTCCAGTGGGAGATGATTGAATTGGTGGTAAGCCTTTCTCTTGGCAAGAAAAATCCCTTGCTTCAACTGTAGACAGACTTCTGTCCAAAAAGAACAAAACTTGGAAGCAGGTAAGTCGACAGCCTAGCTCTGCCAAGACAGGGTAGGTAAGTCCTTCATAATTCCTGCTCTACAGTCAATGTCTGTCAGAGAAATGGGGCCAAACGGCTGAAGATTGATGCTGTAATGTATGGAGAGAAAATGGGAACTGTCCAGGCAGCCACTGGTATGGCATTTCTTAGTTTTGGAAGCTGCAAGCTCCGCACTTCCTATATAATCAGACATATTTATCCCTCTCAGGTCTCTGAGGTGGTTGAAGAATAGATAGAATAGATAGCTAGAGTCTCATAGTTAAATTTTGAGTTGTTTAGGAATCAAGAGGGTGTTCTGGATCTAAGAAGATATTTTTAAAATTGTGAGGCAAGTTAGTATGAAAGCTGAGTTAGATATAGAACTTTAAACTCATGGAGATGGTTAGATAGTAGAATGTTAAAGTCATGTGACAAATACATATGGACTGGACATTGGGAATGTATGCTAAGCCATATAACTCACATAATTTTGGCCTATTTATCTGTTGTTTTGTATTGTATTTATAGTTATAAGAAAAAGAACCATTTTTTGGACTGAAAGGGAGAGCTGTTGGGGGGAAAAAGAAATACCTTGAACTAAAAAAAAGAAAGGGAAGAGGATGGGGGGTTGAGGGGGAGGAGGGTGGAAGGGTGGGATTGGAGGGGGGAGTAGGGAGGAGATTTTGATTGAGATATAAGTTGAAGAAATAAAAATAAATTATTAAAAAAATTCAATTTTTTAATTCACATGCTTTTATAAGAGAAATATTCAAATAAAGAGAAAATGTTAAAAAAATAACTAGGAAGCAAAGTATCCACTACTTAACTTCATTGAGTCCTTTGTGTAATGTGTACATGTCAAAAATGTCATGTTCTTCATAAATATGCATTACTTTTACTTGTCAATCAAAAACATAAAAGCTGGCTATGGTGACATGTACCTGTATTCCTAGTGCCTGAGGAAGTAGAAACAGGAGGGTTTAAGGGGCTTGCTGGCCAGCCAACCTAGGAATAAGGCAGAAATTGTTAAGATAGGACCCCTGACATCCTCCTCCTCCTCCTCTGGCCTCCATACTCATGTATTTAGACACACACACACACAGAGAGAGAGAGAGAGAGAGAGAGAGAGAGAGAGAGAGAGAGAGAGAGAGAGAGAGAGAGAGAGAGAGTGTTTATTTGTACCTGCTATGGGTTGAATATGGAACTTCCCTTATGGTCCTTTTATTGGGGTCCTGTTTGTCATCTGGTGGTCTTTTGAGAAGAGATTGGATCATGAGAGCTCGCCTTTATGAATGGATTCATCCTTTCTGCAGTAGGTTCTGAATCTGAATAAACTGTTTGGAGACACTGGAACTGAGGAAACCAGACGCTGATTGGAGGAAATGGGTCACTTGGAGTATGTGTCCCTTGGGGGTGTGAAATCCCCTGGCTCGTTCCTGTCACTCTCTGGCTTCTGTCCCTTATTAGATGACTAAACCTCTTCCATGTGTTCTCATTGCCATGGTGTTCCTCTTCACCACAACCCTTAATTAATAGAGACAAGGACTGTGGGCAGAAGCCTGTGAGACCAGGAGTCAAGTTAAATAATCTCTCCCATTATGATGTTCTTCTCAGGTATATTTGTGGCAGTGACAGAGAAGGAAGCGAGCACATCCTGTCACTCTTGGCGATTCTTCTACTGTCTCAAAGCTTAGAAGCTATCACTACAGATTTGACAAAGTCTCCATGCTGATTATTTTTAATGTGTGCAGCTTTATCCTATAATTTGATTATTTATATATGTAATTTTAGACAAATTGTCATTTCCTTTATTACATAATATAAAGTACTGTCTAAATAAAATCATTTCCTAAATGAATTCCCAGTGATACCTACATCATAATTAGATAATCTCTCCATAGTCTTTTATTTATCACATTTCAAATTTATATAGTGAGGATGAGTTCTGGATTCTCTATTTTTAGCTATATTGATCCATTTTCCTTTTTTTGTGGTAAGACTCTCCCACCTCAATTGTTTTCTTCTCCTCTTTATCTCTGGTATTGACTATATTGACTGATTTATAATTTGCTCAATTAATCTTTATTGACTTACATTAAATGTAACATATGTGTAAATACCTGACAAGTTTGAATCTCAAGTTTTTTAAATTAAAAAACATCAATTACTGATTGGATGTTGAGTCATTACATTCCTTGAGATATTCTCTTTCACCTAAAACAGCAATGTCCAACCTGTGGGTTGCCCCTGTGGGGGTTAAATGACCCTTTACAGGGGTCGTATTTTAGGTATTTTGAATATCAGATATTTACATTATTATTCATAACAGTAGCAAAATTACAGTTATGAAGCAGCGATGAAAATGATTTTTATGGTTAGGGTGGGGTCACCACAGCATGAAGAACTAGGAAGGTTGAGATCCAGTGTTCTAAAACATCTCAATTCCGTACCAGCTTTATTTCTGGCCACACTCTCCTGAGAGGTACTAGAACTCAGAGTGGCATATGTGAATAAGGAGATTTCTATTTGGTGCATTCATGATTTCATATCTGTCTTCATAGCCTGCTCAAGAGGCAAGCCTGCTCTACACAGGCAGAGGAAGCTCATTGGCTTGCCCAGGCTCACATAACTTGGAATTATGGTTCAAGCCTTGATCTTTACCTCCAAGTCCACCATCTTCACAGCTCCCTCACTGTACAGAACAGATCTTAAGGCTTTGTGTCTTAGTTGTCTAGGCAGTACAGCTAGACAGCCAGTGGATGTTTTCTGACCAAATGCAGGCATGGTGACATTGGTTTGGAAAGGGCAAATAGGTAAATCACCAAGATTAAGATTTCTTATCCTTCTCTGAATCAGGGTCTTGTGTGTCTTTTTCTGATCCTCCTGCCTCCATGCAAGTGTAGAAATCACAGTCATGTGCCCCCATACCTGGTTTATGTGGTGCTAGGGGTGGAACCCAGGACCTCGGGCACGCCTGACAAACCCTCTCCCAACCGAGCCTCGTCCTTGGCCCACCCAAAATGAGATCTGAAGAACACAGCACAACTCCATCCTGCAAACAAATGAACAAATAAACAAACAAGAAAACCCTCATCAAAACACAGGCTATCGTATAAGGCCATGCCAGGGTTGTAGGACAACAGGCTCACTGACAAACACAGAGATGCATGAGGTGCCAGAAGGTGAGAAGGGCACCAGAGGGATCTTGTGCCTGAGATTCAGAATGAAGATTGCTCAAGGAAAGTCCCGGGGACTGGTCTGAACTTGAGCACAGAGCAGCTCTTCTTAATATAGGCATTGAATTGACCACAGCAGGTATGGGCAGAATAGCAAAAGGACAGGAATATATGTAGCAGACACATCTGGAAAGCAAAAGCCAGGCCTAACCTGAGCACAGGACAGAAAGGACCTCTGTGTGAGCATCCGTCTTTGCTGTCATTCTTCCTTCCCCTACAGAGCACACCTCCCTCCAGCCTCAACTCCAGCAGAGAGAGCACCTGTACAATGTCACTGCAGAAGTTTGAGCTTACACAAGTCTCTCAGCCCCCAGTCTAAGGAACTAAAATGGAACAGAGCAAGTCAGCCTCAGACTGGGGACCAGGGCTCCCTTGGGTCCCTCCCAAAGGGCTATAAGCTGTTCTTTTATTTATGCTGCGTTGTCTGTCTTTGTTCAGTTCTGTCTGCTTAGCCAGATTGGAAATGGTTTCCTGGAAAAAATAATGGTGCTGTCTAACATGATGTAACAAGATGTCATCTTCTGACTCCAACGCATAAAACGGATTTACAGGAAGGAGAGGAAGGAAAAAAAACCAAAAACCACAAAGCCCCAGGGAGCATTTGACTCAGATAAAAATCACACGGTTCTGTTTGTGAATGTCAAGAACTTGTGTGTTATTTTACTTAGATGAATATGAGAAGAGGTGTGTGTGTGTGTGTCTGTGTGTGTGTGTGTGTGTGTGTAGGGGGAAAATAGATGTAAAATATAGACTACAGAGCCTGGATACAAAGTGTGCAGGAAAATTTAAACAAATTTCATTTCACATTCCACACCTATATAAACATGCCACAGAGGCTACACACAATAACACAGACATGTGGCAAGCATGTGCCACAAACAACATATTCATATCACATGTACATACAAACACCATACTACCTAAACATCACTCAGACACACTCACCACCATGTACAACATCACACAAATTCTAGTACCATCTCAGGACACCTCCCAGGTGCTCTGTATACACACACACACACACACACACACACACAAACACACGCATGCATGCACGCACATGCACGCACGCACACACATGCACACACACACACACACACACACACACACACACACGGAAGGAACAACCCACAGCTCTTTTCATTCCATGTGCACTTTACTCATTGGTAAAGCAAAGGTAAACAGGTTTGGGTAGTCAATGTACGTGAATGACCAAAGTCTGAACAACTGAACCACCTCTGTGCACTTTCCGCTGCTCTGGCAAAAAAAAAAAAATTAAGTCCATATGCATGTATGAGCTATGAAATATGAACTGTGTCATTTCTTTAAGTAACTCTTAGTTTACATTTGAAACCAGCATCGTGTGTTACAGGAATGATCAAAATCACGGTGATAATGGTAAAATGAGTGCTTTTTTTTTTTTTTAAAGACATTTTATAGCAAACTAAAAGATGCTGGGACAAGTTGAAAATGAAGCTACAGATTGTAACTTGTATCACTTAGTTTGTGCTGACACCATAAAAAGGAAAAATAAGGTGTGTGTGAGTGTGAGTGTGTGTGTGAGTGTGTGTTTGTGTGTGTGTATATGTGTGTGAGCACACTATCACTAAGAATTGAACCCAAGGCTTAAAGCATACTAAATATACTAAGTATATCTAGTCTTATAAGTTAGTAGTTTTTATAACACCCTTTTTCCTGCTGTTTAAACAAAGCCACATTTTCCCATGGTGTGCTAACTCCTACAAGTTATGTAGCAGGCCTGGCTGGCTCTCCCACTCAAAACATCTGCTTCACCTTGGTAGGACTTCCCCATTTTAGCACCGTCATATCCTAAGCCTCTATAACAGTGTTGGGAGCATCATGGGCTTTCAATAACTCTTTATTGAACACACAGATGATTTAAAAATAAATCTGTATAACCCCAAGATGCCATGTCTAGTCGTCTGAATGCATTAGCATGCCTGTCATAAAGAACATATTTCATCTCCTTCATACAGTCTCACCTTCAGTGATGTCTCCACCCACTAGAACATTCTCAAGCATGTGTTCTAGGTCCAGTAAGACAAACAAGCCAGAGTCTCAAGCTTTAAGGATGTTACTGTTTAGAAAGATATACTATAGAACGAGGGACAAAGCAGTCACAGGTCAGTAGGTGCTTGGAAGAGCTCTGTGTGAGGAACAGATAGAGCTCTCACAGGCAACACCCTATGGGCCCTGGAACGTATTTAGAGAAAGGGCCCTGGGTCCCACAGCATAATTCCTGGGAGGAAAGTAGACTACCCGTGACCTCCCGCTGTCCAGAGTTGTCAGTGACCTTCCTCATCAGACTTCTGTCCCCTCCCTGCCCCTCCCCATTCCCTCCCTAACCTCTCCCTACCACTTCCCTGCCTCCTCCCTCCCTGCAGATACACCTTGCTCCTCCCAGGGCCTCCACTCTCTTACATTTCTTTATCTTTCAAAGGCCTCTCTTTGGTCTAGACTGAGCTCTCCTCTCTCTTGATAACTACAGTGCAATTTAGCTTTTGAACATACCTTGCTTTAAACTACCCTGTCACACTGCTTCAAGTTTATCAATGTTATCTCTACCCTGGCCTTACCTATCTCTCACACACGCACGCACGCACGCACGCACGCACGCACGCACGCACCTGGGTCCTAAGCTCCTGAGCTGCAATGAGCTTCTGATTGTAACTTGTATCACTTGGTGTGGGCTGACACCAAATAAACTACAGTGAAAGACACATGTGGGCTTCGCTCCGCAAAATGTAGGCTACTAGGCCTCCAGAGTTAATGCATCCTCCTCTGAGGAAGAGCGAGTCATCAATGATAGTTAATATTGGCTGTCAGTTTGGTTGGATTGAAGTCACAAGATCCACTGGGTGGTGGCGGCACACGTCTTTAATCCCAGCAGAGGCAGAGGCAAGGGGATCTCTGTGAGTTGGAGGCCATCCTGGTCTAGAGTGAGTTTCAGGACAGCCAGGGCTACACAGAGAAACTCTGTCTTGAAAAACAAGGAAAAAGAAAACTAAAGAAAAGAAATCACAAGGTACTAGCAAAGCATGACCATGACTCAGGGTAGGGCAATGGCATTTTCAGAAACAATAAGATCATGGGCTTTCTAGTCTAATGAATAGATCAATCTCTTGATAAATTAGCAATATTATTAATATTGCTGAACAGTGGTGAAAAGTAGGAAGTTACTAGGGACATGCCTTTGGGGACTGTGTCTTGCCTCAGCTGGTGCCCATCTTCCACTTTCTTGTTTCAGTCCTCCAGTATCTACCCAGATAGATGCAATATGATCTGGGAGGTGTTTGGACCTACTGGTACTACCAAAGAAACACAGAAAAAAATGGGTCCTTGGCCCCTGCATTCAGACCACTGCACTAAAGCTGCATCATCTAAAGCAGACGATAAATCACGTGATAAGCTAAGCAAATGAGTTTCCTTTCTGACTGGCCTGGGCAGATGTTCATACTGGCTTTAGCTTTTCCCAGACAGTCATCAAGAGTGCCAAGATACCAAGTTACAAGCTGCTGGCCACTTGTGCATTTGGGTCTTACCATGTCCCTTTCCATCGTAGAGAAATTCTGAGTGGATAATAATGAAAACCCCTGTCCTTCCTCTAACATCAGGTCATAGTGGCCCAGGCCTTGAGGCCTAAAACGTGTGACTTCATCCAAGGCAAGCCTGACCAGCCACTGAAAGACAAAATAAAGTCATCCAATTAGCACCCGTGACAGAGAATTCATAATAACATTCATCGTATGTGTCAATGAAATATTTCAAGTGCATGAAATGACGATTTAGTAATATCTCCTATGTTCCTGGTTCAGACTTGTAGAGGAAAATGAAAATTTTAAGCTAGGAAAACTAAAGTTATGAGGATAAATAGGATATTTTTAAATGTGAAGGTAGCCTTAAGTGGATATGGTCAGGCTCTGGATTTGCTCACCAGGTCTGCTACTCCAAAATTCCTTGGGTACACTACACCTCAGTTTCCTCACCTGTACAATGGGGATGAAAGCAGAGCATTCTTTCTAACACTGAAAGAATGATCATGTGTATATTACCATGAAGTTATCACCTAGATGGTCAGAAACTGTTCAATATCCATCATCATGATGATGAGGAAAAAAAAAAAAAGATTCCCCCCCTTGGGGGAAGGAAGAGGGGGAGGAGGAGAGGCTAAAGCAATCTGTTCACAAATGTCTTCTTTGCCCATCCTTAAATCTTTTCCTTCTTCCTCAGCGTGCAAATGGAAGGTACGATACTTTGTGGTCACCCGTTACATATTCACAGGTGATGGAGGTTGGTCATTCTAGGATTGATAGCAATGGGTCAGCTGGAAGTCAGATCTGGGAGGTAGGGACAGAAGCATTGAGTCCAAGGCTTATGCTGTGACCCAGTCATGGTCAGAGTCTGCCCTGGGCTCTAGTAAGGATCTGGGAGAAGAAGAGGTGGTGGCTCAAAGGTGAAAAGCACCAGGCATGTGTATACACTTCAGGTCTGTGGCAACTCTCACATGTTTGATTTTCAAGGATTAAAAAAGCCAGCTCTAAAGCTAACCCTGTTGGAGTTCAGCAAATAATCCCTAGGCGGCCTCCTCACATTGCAGATTTGCAGTTATCCAAAGTGAAGGTTCTCGGAGACATTTTGTGAAGCTTTTACTTGGTTCTCCAGGTCATTATTGGTATTAGGGGTTCCCGCGTGTCCACATAATCTCATGGATATAGGGTTAAAGGACCATAGAGTTCTTTTGCTTCTTTTTTGCTTGTTTCTCCCACAAGAGACTCCTTCTAAATTCCTGTTTGTCTTCACTCCTTTTTGATTCTCACACTTTCTCCTTCCCTCCAGCCACAGGGGTCTCCACTGTGTATTTGCATCATCCCACATGTGGCCTTGCCAATCCTTACAACTAAATAAGATAAACCTTTTTATTTGATGGCTTTGTCCTTTATTATTGCTTTGCCTCTATTATCACAGCACTATAAGGAAGCCTGGGCATGATACACTGGCTGCCAACACAGAAAAGTAATAAAAGGTTTCTCTCAAAAATCTCTTTCCAGTAACTTGTCAGCATTCTCTTTCTACTTTGAAAGGCTTGGCTTTATTGCTCCCCCATTTTCCCCCTGCCCTTTGGCCAACCCATGCTTTGCAGTTACTAGATTTCCTCTCCCCCACCCCCACCCAGACCCTACCTGTGAGGCTCCTTTCAAGTCTGGACCCAGCATGTGACAGTCACAAGATTGGCACTTTGTTAAGTTCCTACCTACCTGCTTTTAGACAGAAACCTTTGATAAGCTGACATTTTTTTTTTTTTTGGCTTGCAATTTCACAGCATACCCACTAAAGCTTTTATCTCTGTGGCTGAGCCCAGGCAATAACTATTCTGCCTTTGTTATCTAGATCCTGAGCTGTCTGTCTCGTGCAGAGAACACTTCTGTGCCAGCTATCTGAGTCTTCCATCTTTTCATCACGGGTAGAAATGCTTTTGCTTATGTTCAGTTCTCTGTCTCATGTTCAGGTTGTGTCTGATAGGGTTTCTAGGTTTTGTTTTTCTATGCTTCAAAATCTGATGAAACAGGAAGAGAGTTACTGATGTTTTCCTTAGCCATGGAGAGGACACGGAGTGATGGAGATGGTCCACAGCTTGCTCTCAGCTTCCCCGTTGATTTGATTATCAGAAGCAGTGCAGGATACTCTTGTTCTTTACACTTGAAATCGGCTACAGCTCCAACCTGTGGGCTCCTTCCTATCTGAGCACATCTCTTGGGTCCTGAGGACTAAGTATCAGACAGTTCCTCTGGAGTGACAGCATAATGTCAGAACTCAAAGTCCTTATTACAGCTTCATTGTCCCCATGGCAATGCTCCAACACAGACAAGAACTTTCCGTCTCACAAATCAAAGTTGAAGTGATGGCAGAATGTTAAAAATATCATTCATTTGTTCATTTGTATTGATGTTTGCCTGCATGTATGTCTGTGGACCTTGTGCGTCCTTGATGCCTACAGCAACCAGAAGATAGTGTCTCATCCCCAAGATGAGAGTTGCAGACAGTTTGTGAGCTGCCCTGCGAGTTCTAGGAATCACACTTGGGTCCTCTGAAAAAGGATCAAGCCTTCTACTGCTGAGCCATCTCTCCATCTCAAGTGATGTTAAATTGTGATAACTACCCCCTGTATATGCTTCTTCCTTAGTCTCTGGGAATGGGGACATTGAATGTACTTCCTGTATACCAGTAACTTTAAGGAACAATATTAGTATTTAATGTTTGTATCCGACCTGCTCTATAGAGAATCTCATTTCACCAGGAAAAGTTTCTGTTTCTGTGACTCCCTGGCATTATTATCTGTAGTGGCCATACTTTGGTGCATACACAAATGAGAGATTATGAAAACACAGAAAGACACTGGCTAATAAGCCTGGCTATGGGTGGATTACATGGGGAGTGAGTCAATTTACGTAAGAAGAAGATAGAAGAGTAGCATATCTATAGTAAAAAATGTTGCAAAGTTCATATCCATGATAAAAAGTTATTTGTTTGGTTGCACATACATATAATCCCAGCACATGGGAGGATTGCCAGTTCGAGACTAACATGTTTTACAAAGAAATCTCCAGGCTAGCCTGTTCTATATAGCAAGATCTTACCTTTTAAAAATTACTTATTGATCTGAAATTCACATGGAACTGGACACCCTGTGCCTTATCTAGAAGCCTTGCCAGAAAGGAGAGAACAGGCATATTAAGGGGAAGGAAATTATTAACCAAAATATCAATAAAATGTCCCCAAACTAAAGGAGCTAAGTACCCAGATTTAAGATGTTCCATTAAATAGGCAGAGAAATTCATTTTGACGGACTAAAGGATGGTAATAGATTTCTTTTTTATTTGTTTGTTTGCTTGTTTTGTTTTGTTTTGTTTTGTTTTGTTTTGAGACAGGGTTTCCCTGTGTAGTCCTGGCTATCCTGGAACTCACTCTGTAGACCTGGCTGACCTTAAACTCACAGAGATCTGCCTGCCTCTGCCTCCTGGGCGCTGGGATTAAAGGTATGCACCACTATGCCCGACTGACACTGGATTTCTTATTGATAAATTTTATGAAATTTGATGAGAAAAATAATGCTGCATCCAGAAATGCAAAATTCAGAAATCTCACATCTCAAATGCCATTTGTTGGGAAATGTATTCTATCAACTTTAAAAGTAAATGAAGTTTGGTTAGTAGAATATTTGATTAGCATGAAAGAAGTTGTAGGTTGGATCTCTATCAGTAAATAAAACCGTAAGTCCAGTGCATGCCTCTAATCCCAGCATTTAAGAGGTAAGGCAGGAGGTTCAGGAGTTCGAGGTCATCCTCTGCTACATAGTGAGTTCAAGGCCAGCCTGAGCTACATGAGACATTGTCTCAACATAACAAGCAACAACAACAAAATAGATCCAAAGAACAGTGGATCTATATCAGGATACTAGCTGAAAAAAGATTCGGGAAGAGGTTAAATCACAAATGTACTTTGAAGCTGGAAATGGAAGGTATTCAGAAAAGATAACCAGAACAAAATATGACTGGAGTAGTATCTAGCAAGTTAGATAATTTGTCAAAGTATATAAAAAGAACTGGAAAAATATAGAATCATAAAATGAGGCAATCATAAACTCAAGGAAAACCATAAAGCTCTTCAAAAACTTTTTTTTAAGCAAACTTGTCAGTTCTGTATTAATTGTGTATGCGTACATTATGCCGGGGATTAAGCCTAGAAACCATATGTAATATGATTAATAATTAAAATTATTGTAGCTGATTATTATAGCTGGATACGATGACACATGCCTACAATCCCAGTACCAGGGAGGCCGAGGCAGGAGGACTCACTGAGAATTGAAGGCCAGTCTGGGCTTCATAATGAGTCCCTATCTCAAAAGACAAACAAATAATCGAACAAACAAAAACAAAATTGGAAATTACCCTGGGTGGCATTTTGTTGAACATATATTGTGAAGCAATGCATCAGGAGACAGGTGGATCCAGCTTCTGCAGTCACTGTAGTAAGGAGATATGAAGAAGCTAGATAAATGGAACCTCTCTCTATGTGACTTTTTTCCTTGCCTCTCAGTCTGAATGCTTCTCTCTACAAGCCCCTCCCATTTCCCTTCCAACAGTATAGAGGCTTTTTCTGAGGCTTAGCAACTGCAGGAATCATCAGGTGGTCCAAGACAAAAGACATTGTCAGTATCCAGGCAGGCCCAACGCCAAGACTGGAGATTTTCTGGGATGCCATTAGCTAGATTCATCACTGCTATTATGTGCAACCTCTACCATACTTCCTGACACAAAAATGTTTTATGTCTGCCACCTTATCCATTCACTTCCAGGCAGGCAAAAGCCTTTCCCGATTTCTAGACATCAGTGCTGGGAGCCAGCATTTTCTGGTCCTGTTTATGGCATTTTTGCCAGTTATTCCTAGTCTCTGTTAATCAAATTCTTTCCTCCTTTTGGGTTCCTTCATTCTGTTCTTGCCTGTGCTGTTGACATTGGCTGTGGCAATGGAATTTTCCGGTTTCCTAGAAACTGTAGCAGTTTGAAGGGTATGGCTCTGCCCTATAAACTCTTTATTTCTGTTTCGGCCTGGGCTTTGGAGCTCTGCATGAAACAAACGTTTCATGAGATACAAGGTTTGTGTCCGAGTAGACACCATTGGCCAAAGCACCAGTTAGCTGGGAAAGCTGACTGCACTGTCAATCGGTTTAGTTTGTTCTAATTTACAGTGTTTGGTTTGTAAATAGCTGTAGAGGACTGATGACAGCAAAAGTGGACACATGGGAGCAGGGAAAAATAACAGTGCAAGAGGACCATTTAAGGCTGAAAGACACAGTTAAATGCAAAAGCAGGTTACAAATTACTAAATGCAGGATGACCCCATTTCTCGAAATATGTGTGAGTGCATGTGTGTACACAAAGCCAGAAACATTAAACAGTGATTTTCTTAGACTGGGGGATTTATGAAAGATTTGTGCTAAATTTTTTGCTTGCCTAGTTTTTCCAAACAGACATGTGTTGTTTTGTAACAATAAGAGAAACAAGTTATTTAAAGCATAAATAAAAACTGCACGATTCTGGGCAAACACCATATGTTTTGTCTGAATTCCACATATCCCTTTATGAGGGGCCAAGGACAGGCCTCGGCAGTAGAGGACTAAGGACAAAGAGTAGGAGCATTCTTAGGTGGCAGCAGGGGACATCCAGCCTAAAGACCTAGCAGATACATGAACCTTATGAGAAAGGACTCCCCCCAAATCACCAGGTAGGTGATACAGAGAGTTGCAAAAACTGTACCTGGAAACTGGAACCAAAAATCCAGCGACATTTGCGGATGTGTCCACTGAACACCTATGGCAGTCAATATTGTGTCGAGCAGCGGGTAGATGAGACAAGGACAACGGGGGGGGGGGGGACCTCTGGTAGCAGCTGCTATGTAAGGCTGGTTGGCTGAAGATGCTGCTTAGTCAGCATGGCTTACGGATATGCGTCCTAGTCCATTTGAACTGCTATGTATAACAGGAGGCTCTAGCTGAGATGTCTCCTCAGCTGTACAGATCTATTGCTCCATGGTGGCTGGGAAGCTCAAGGCTACATTCCTGGTGGATTCAGTCTCTGCCAAAGGTGCTCTCCCTGGTTAATAGATTGTAGCTGTTCTTTTATTTTATGAGACTAGGTCTCACATCTCCCATGCTGGCCTCAAACTCACTATCTACCTAAGAATGAGCTTGAACTTCTGATCCTCCCACCTTCTCCTCTCAGGTACCAGGAATACAGGCATGTGACTCTATTCTTGGTTTTATGTAGTGCCTGGGAATTGTAGTGAGGTCTCATGTGTGCTGGGCAAGCACTCTCCCAAGTGAAGTATCCTTAGTCAACCCCTATTTTTTAAAATTAATTTTGACAAGATAATGGGTTTCTTTATGATATCTTCAATCCAAATGTCATTGTACCTTGCTTATGTTCCCCCTCCACTACCTCATCATTTTTTGCTGGTTCCCTTCCTCTCCACACATAGTCTCTCTTCTGCTTTCCTGACACACACGCACACACACACACACACACACACACACACACACACACACACACACACACACACCTAGATTCTATTTAAGTTAGAAAATAAGTAGTATTTTGCTTCTCTTTCCCAGTCTTCTCTCTCCTTATAGTTTCCCTTCTATTTTCATTATGAGTGGGTATGGTGTTTGTGTATATGTATTTATATGTAAACATAGTTTCTACATATGAGAGAAAACATGCAATATTTGTCTCTCTGAGTCTGGCTTACTTCACTTACCACACAGATCTCCAGTTCCACTCATCTTCTTGCAAATGGCACAATTTCATCCTTCTTTACAGCTGCATAAAGTGCCATTGTGTATCAATTACATTATTCTTTTATCTGTTGATGGGCTAAATGGTCAGGTGGATTCTCCTGTGACCACCCATGAAGGAAACGGGGGTGTGGAAGCTCTCTCGAGTGACTTTTGAATTTTATTTCATCCCGTGAACTTTGAGAGGACATAAGTTCTCAATCTGAAGCAATCTTGAGGGATAGTAGTAGTGATTCTGAGGTCAAGAAAGGGGAGAGGGACATTGCCCTGCTGCAGAGAGGGCTCTGTTTCTCCTACAGAGCTCCACGGCAGCCTGCACAAACCTTTCTACTTCAGTCACTTTTCTAGATCAGTTGAGAATCTGTCAGCTAGAATAACTGGCATGTTTTATTTTAAACAATTTCACAAAGCTCTTTATCATCCTCTCTGTTCACAGTGATTTAGAGAGTTAGGATAAGGCAAGTACTATTATCTCCTTTCTCACCAGAGAATAAATTGAAGCGTAGGGAAGATAATTGCTACTATTTAGTATAATAATTGGGCCAGGGCTGGGTGTGAGATTTTCTGACCTTTAATCTCAAACTCTTCCCTTATATTGTCTCATATTCATTCGTTCATTCGTTCACTTAGGCATTCAACATTGGTCGCTCTTAAAAGCTTATCACGTTACAGGCAGGTGTGCTCAGAAAATCAGGTGTGGGCCCCAGTAATTACATACCGGGATCCAGCCGAGATCAATGATTCTCCATTTTGGATGCACTTAGAATTGCCTGGAGGAGCTTTTAGAAGGCACCATAGCCAGACCCTATCCCCAACCAACGCCATTATGATCTATGCTGTTTTAAAAGCCCTGCAAGTGATTCTAACTTGTAGCTAAAGCTTGAAACTATGGTTCCTGTGAGCACAAAGTATTGTCCACTTCTCCTTTATGAGGAAACGAGCCCAAACTGTAATGACTGAGAACTAAGTGTTTCTAGCAAAGCTCTTCTGGTCTTACATCCTCTGAGCTGAGAGCTTCCTTTTTTTTCATCAGATATGCCCTGAACCGAGAGTGGGTTGTTGAATGTCATGGGTGATAACTTGGTAATTGGATAGTTCAAGTTATTGAGTGTTCTGGGCAGCAGCTAGGGGCTCTCAGATCCCGATGTAGATCTCATGCTGGAGCAAAGACTTGGTGTGTTTAAGAGGTATGTTCAGCCGTCCATGGTAGTTGTTATAGTCTGTGTTTCTACTACACAACTGTAGATGTATGAGTAGAAAGGAGAGCCAGGAACTAGAGTAGGTTTAAAGAATCTTGTCCAAAAGCATACTGGAACTAGCTAGGAAACTGAATATCAGAGAGGCGAAATGACCCAAAACAATTAGACAATGCAAAACAGGACATGATTCAGTGCCCCAGTATGGCTGCAGGCCACAACTACCTACTCTCCTGGTACTTTTGGGGCTAATGTTCCTCCATGGGTCACAGGGTAGGAGCATGTTCTTTCCAGGTTGAGTGAGATTCGCATTTTCCTTTCCCCTCAGACATAGCTGGAACAAATTCATAAGCCCAATTAGGAACACTAGTGAGCAACTCTTACCTTGTAGGCAGATTCACCTCACAGCAGTTCCATGAGGTTGGAACTATCTATTCTCCTCATTTCGCAGGAGGGTAAAACCAATACATTCACTTGCAGAGTTGGGAAGCAGCTGCAGAGCTCAATGGCATCTGGTTCCCTGTGTTTTAGTTGCCACTTAGGAAACTGAGTAGAACTCTGGTTCACTTTAGGTCCACAACTTGCCCCCAGACCTATGAGCTCCGTTGTTTCATGATGGTGAACTGAGTATTACATATCTTCTGTTTTCTACTTTTTCCCCCTTTCTGATCATTCTCTCAAGTAGTTTGTTCTCTTTATCAAGTTATTTATTCTCCTTAAATTCTTAACTGCATTGATGTGAGGCAAACAAGCTGTGTATGATTCCTTCGGTGAGGAGACAGAAGGATCTAGAAATGGCAAATGGCTAAGCATGGTCATTCACATCTGTTATCTCAAACTTGGGAGACTGAAGAAGGTGGAAGGTTGTAAGTTTGAGGCCAACCTGAGCTACACAGTAAGTCAGACTCAACCTCAAAAACAGAAAGAACAAGTAACTCCAAAGTGAATTCTACAGCTATACAGTTGTGACCTGAAAGTGTAAGATGTCTTAAACCCTTTCCTTCTCCAGTTGTTTGGGTTAGAGTGTGTTTGCTTTGTTTTGTTTTTAATTACATAGACAGAAAGAGAACTAGAACAGTAGCCCATGGAAAATTCCAGGGGCAATTCGACATGAAGAACCTTTTTCAAGACATTTCCAGTTGATATTGGAATAGAACACACTGCTTTCTAAACACACGAACATACACATGGCAAATGATGAACACACACAAATGGCCTCTTCTTGCATTGGAATGAAACTGTAGCAACAGACCTGGGTTACCTGAGCAGCCTCAGAATACTGTTGTGCTGCCTTTCACCACTGTGGGCCACACATCAGTCACTGGGCTAGTTGAGTGCCCTTGGGTGCACATTTCCCTGCCTGTAACTAATGCTCAGCTTGTACATGTTTGTTTTGTTTCCCTCTTCTTCATTCACAGGAATTGTCTCTAGTCACTACAGAGCAAAATGAACCAAACCAGACTTCTGAGGTTATGGTTTTGTACAATGTCACACTGTCAGTAATTCCTCAAGGAGAGACCTATTTGAAAGTCTGTTCCACTCAGTGTCTCTCTCTGTCTCCTCTCTCTCTCTCTCTCTCTCTCTCAGAATATAGCCACTCATAGCTTCTTCTTTTTTCTTTTGGTTTTCCAAGACAGGGTTTCTTCATGTAGCCCTGGGTGTCCTGGAACTTGCTGTATAGACCAGGCTAGCCTCAAATTCAGAGACCTGCCTGCTTCTGCCTCCAGAGTACTGGGATTAAAAGTGTTCCACCACCACAGGGCTCACTCATAGCTTCTTTAAGACAAAATATATTCTGGGAACCTCAGAAATTCTGGCTAATCAGTAGTGTCAAAGAGAAAAGGCAGGAAATGGCCATGCACGCGTTGAACACCTGTCAGGTACAAGGTCATCGCCACACACACAGGCATGAACCTGCGTCCTGGCTACACTGCTCCCAAGTGTCCAGATCTCTGGCTTCTTTTATTATGAGCTTTAAAAACCAGATTAAAGAGATATAAAAGTACTTTGCACCTGTTTAAAGTATGCATTTTAGGTTTTGACATATATCAGAATTTAAAACCCACGAATCTTATCCAGTTAGGTAATCACAACCATCAATCCTAAAAGTTTTTCTCCTGACCTTTTTTTTTTTTTAGGTGTTTTGAGACAGGGTTTCTCTATGTATCCTTGACTGACTGACTTGGACTCATTTTGTAGATCAGGCTGGCCTTGAACTCACAGAAATCGACCTGCCTCTGCCTCCCAAGTGCTGGGATTAAAGGTGTGCACCACCACACCCAGCTTTTTTTTTTTAAAGATGTATTTATTTATTATGTATACAGTGTTGTGTCTGCATGTATGCCTGTAGGTCAGAAGAGGGCACCAGATTGCATTATAGATAGTTGTTAACCACCATGTGGTTGCTGGAAATTGAACTCAGGACTTCTGGAAGAACAGACAATGCTCTGAACTGCTGAGCCATCTCTCCAGCCCCCTTTCTCCTGCCATTTTTGTTTGTTTTGTTTTGCTCTGTTTTTTTTTTGTAGTCCCACCCATCTGCTTCTGCCACCTTTGCATCCAACAACCTCCAAGCTGTGTTCTGTATGTGGTAACAGAGATAATGTGGCCCCCATTTTCCAGAGCTGTAAAAATGGCACTTTATATGGTAAGTAAAAGGGACTTTTTACATTAAGGGCTTTCCTAGATGATCCTGAGCACACTCTTAGAAGAGAAAGGGAAGCAGAGGACCACCAGAGTTAGACAAAGAACCGTGATAATGGGAGCGGAGGACTGGAATTCTCTTGAGAGATCAGACAATGCTACGAAGCTTTGAAGGTAGGGAAAGGAGCCACAATGCAAGAAGTATAGGTGGATGCTAGAAGCTGGAAAGGGCATGGCCATGGAATTGCCTCTGTACCAGAAGGCATGCAGCCCATCAGGCACCTGGATTGGCCCTCAAAACCATCCAGGCACTGGTGCTGTATCCTAATGAATGCCACCGTACACAGCAGAAGAAACTTTGAAATTGCAATGAAATGAAGGATTTTGAGATGAGGGGATAATCCTAGATTATCCAGTGGGCCTGAATCACAGTGTCCTTATTAGAGTAGGACGGAGGGAGATTTTCCTATGGTTGAAGGGAAGGGGCTATGATTTGGAAGCCGGGATTGGAGTGGTGTACCTGAAGGAAACAGAGAAGGGCCATAATACAAACAGTAGAACTCACCACCTCTTTCTCAAGTCCTCCAGAAGGTAGCAGCTGTGCTCCCAAGCCTTGATGTCAGTTCAGTGTTAGGGCTTGAATCTGAGTTGTCCCCAATTGGCTTGTGTTTTGAATCCTTATTCCTCATCCAGTAGCTGTTTTGGACATCTATGAAAACTTTAGGAGGTAGGACCCACATAAAAATAAGTCACTGGGCTTTGAAGGTTACAACCTGGCCCTTAGTTTCTGTCACTTTGTGCCTTCTGGTCTACTATCATGTAGCATACTCTTGCTGCTGAGAGCTCCATTGAGCCTTCCCTGCCAGAGTGGACTGAAGCTGTGAGCCCAAATGAGAACTGTCTCCTTCAAGTCATTTCTGTCAAGTGTTTTGTCCCCTGATACAAAGTAATCCACCTACCCAGTCCCACTGATTTAGATGTCTCAGATGCAAGATGCTACATTTCTTTTGTTTTAAGCCACTCAGTCTGTGTCAAATTTGTTACAGCAGCAACAGGAAACTAATACACTAACCCTAGTATTATAGCTGTAAAATGAAGGTAATATATTATTTCTGGGGTTATGATAAAATTAAATAATTAATTACATTTATAGCAGATAGACTTCTTTCCTTTAATGTTTCTGTGTCTATTTCTCCTCAGCCCTGAAAGTATGTGGTCTGTCATGTTTCTTTATGAAAATGTACATTTTAAAAAATGTTGACTGTCTTTGTTTTTTGAGGCAGGGTTTGTATTAGTTTGATTTCCTAATGCTGCAATAAAACAACATGGTTAAAAGCACCTCAAGGAGGAAAGGGTTTATGCCATCATTAAGTTAAAAGTCTGTTATTGAGGGAACCCAGAGAAGGAGCTCAAGGCAGGAACAAGGAGGCAGGAGCAGAAGCTGATCCCATAGAAGAGTGCTGCTTACTAGCTAGCTCCCCGCCTCACATTCAGCCATCTTTCATCTACCTCCCTGGACCACACCTATCAGAGATGGTGCCATCCACGGTAGGCCAGGCCCTACCACATCAAGAAATCAAGAAAATGTTACACAGGTTGGCCCACAGGCCAGTCTGATAGAGGCATTTCCTCAATGAGGTTTCCTCTTCCTAACTGACTCCAGGTGACAAAACCCAAGCAGCACAGGGTCTTACTTTGTTGTATAAGCTGGCCTTGAACTCATGTGTATCCTGGTCTTGCCTCATCATCTTCTTGCTCTGGGCTCCCAAGTGCTGTAATCCATAGGTATGTGCCACAACATCTGGCTAAGGTATACTTTTGCAGGTGGCCACTGTTAGGAGGGAAAGACATGTCTGGGAGCAAGCTTGATAGGAAGATGGTGAGGACTCAGGTTTATTCTATAGGAGGATGCAGAAAGTGAGCAACTGTAGGGCAGGAACAGTAATCCCACAGAGCTCGTCTCTAGGGAGAGAGAGCAAATGTAGAGAAACCCACTCGGGCTTACTTTAAAATATGGCCACTGGCCAGTGGTGGTGGCACATGTTTTAATCCCAGTACCCAGGAGGTGGAAGCGGTTAGATCTCCGAGCTTCAGGCTAGCCTGATCTACAGAGCTACTTCCAGGTCTGGAGAGATGGCTCAGCAGTTAAGAGTATTTGTTACTCTTACAGAGGGCTCAGGTTCGATTCCTAGCACCAATGTGGTGGCTCACACCACCCATAATTTCAGTTCCAGGAGCTCAAATGACCTCTTCTGGCCTTCACAAGCACCAAACACATGCTACACATGAATGAGGCAAAACACTCATAAGATAAAATAAATAAATCTAAACAAATTAAGTAGCAGACATATTATTACTCAGTTATGGTGAAGCCAGCAGGTCAGGAGGTGACTTCCATGAAAAAGACAGTCCATGGTTCATGGTTCCCTAGAGAAGTGCTTGGTGTGCTTCCTCAGTGGGAAGCAATAGAGTGAGTTAAAAGGCAGTGAAGCAGGAAAATGGGGATAAAAGCCACTATGGTTCCGTGGGGAGGAATGGGTGAGGCAGGGCAAGCAGGCTTAGGAGTGGACTGAATTCAATTATTTCAGCCGATTCTGGAGTACAAGGCTGTACTGTTACAAGATACTGTCAGGTCCAAATTCTGGTGGTTACATAAAAGCCAGCATTCCCCAGGAACTTGTGAAGCCAGTTCCCCTGTACCAAAGGAAAATCATTTTCTTCTCACTGGCAGAAGGGACAAATGGCTATCTGTGGTGCCTATTAGCATACCAAAGCACACACTAGACTCTAGTATTACAAGTACCTGTTACACATTTCAGAGTCCATGATAGCATCCCAGCTCTCTTCACCTCCTCCTCTACCCTAAACTCCCTCCAGCTCATTAGTTTCCCTCCCCACAGCTTCACATTGTCCTTATAACCCTGCTATTTTGGCTATGTTCTCTCTTTTGCCCCTCTCTCAGCCCTCTTCTCCCTTCTGTCTTCCTGTCTTAGCCCTCTCTTTTGCCCTCTCTCTGTGTCTTCATCTCTTGATCTTCTTCCATTCCTCTTCTTTCATGGCCAAGTCAAATCTGCTGGCCATGTACATTCCACAACTTGCTCTCTCTGCTCTGGACTCTTCCAGGTGCCTCTAGCTGTTCACCCCCCATTCCCTGGCCCCAATATCTACGATGAAAGCCTTCCCCTCAACCATACTTTGGAGTTGTCTTGTCAGTTTATACAGATACCTAGCCCTGGGGTGACTATAGCAGGGGTTTATTGGCTTGGAGTATATAACTATCTGAATTTGATCTCCAGGAGCCACACACAGTAGCAGGAGAGAACCAACTCCTACAAGTTGTCTTCTGATGCCACATGCGGACATTGGCAGTGAGAGTGTTCCCCGCTCCAATAAACAAAGCAACAAATGAATGTAACAATTGCAGTGACAGTAGAAGAGTTTCTCAGGTGGGGCAATTGGTCTGAGGATTGGTTCAGTTGTGGCACAGGTGGACTGTGCAATTGTTATCCCCTTTCTCTCTTTAGACACTTTCCACTTCAGAGCTTAGAAGGTTAGATGCTCACTTTCCACCTCCTCACAGATGAAGGTGGCCAGTGTTTTAGACAACTGGGCCAAAAGGGACATTTGTTGGGGAGGTTTGGTTAGACTCCTGCCCCCATGTAAGAATACAAATCATTAGGCAAGTGGTGATTCTAGCCCATAATCTCAGCTCAGGAAGGTGGAAGGAGAAATCTAAATGCAAGGTCAGCTTTGTTTAGCAAGAAACTGTCTCAAGAAAACAAAACCGAACCAGAAACCAAACAAAAGCCTCCCAGAGACAACACTTCTTTGCTTCCTGTTTCCTGTGTTAACCAAGAGCCTCAGAGCTGTAGGAAGCCAAGTAGGATGAAGGAATCTGGACCCTGGTGGTATCCTTGAGTTACACAATCGATTCTGTGCTGGCTTATTCTATAGGTTGAATAATAATAAATGTCCTTGTAGTTTAAGCCACTGTTAACTGGATTTGTTATTCATCACTGAAGAATTCCTTTCAGACACAGAGGGTCTGCACCAAGGAGCAAGAGAAAAGGTTGTGTCTACACTGGATGAATGATCTTTTCTTCCATTTAGTCCAAGTGAAATAGAAGTTTATCAATGTATCAGTCAGACTTCTGTCAAGAAACCAATAGTGCAAGAAGGGATAAATAAAGAGAGTAGAAGAGACTTAGGTATCGTCAGTTAGATTCCTCAGAAAAAGAAGAGAGGGGACGGGAGAGAGGGAGGGGAGAGAAAAGAGGAAAAGGAGGAAAGGAAGAGAGAAGGAAGGTGAGACTGAAAGAGACAGGGAAAAAGAAAGAGAAGGTGAGAAAGGAAGAAGGGAGGAAGAAACAATTAACATTAAACGAAATTAACAAAAGGTATTTAAGCATCTTGAGACTAAATATAAAGGGCTAAGCCAGTCCTGCACTTGGGTCTTGTCTCAAGGGACAAGGTGGGGAGTGGCTTCTAAAACTCTGGAGAGAAAAGCCTTACTTATGGAGCACATGCCAAACCACTACCTCACTCCAGTCTCCAGGGAGGGAGCAGAGGGATGCACTCCCCGAGGTTCCTATGTGCCCCCATTTCGACTCTTCCAGAGACAGAGGACCAGACATTCTGGAGATGCCAGCTGGGTGGATGAGAACAGAGCAAGATATGGGGGCCAGCGAAGCAGTGAAAGTGTACGTGCATGCGTGTGTGTGTGTGTGTGTGTGTGTGTGTGTGTGTGTGTATGCATGTATGTGTGTTAGCATAAACTTCTTCCATTCTCTGTAGCACCCAAAGTCCTGAACTACCAAAGACAATGCTTGCCTCTCATGAAATCAAAGCATCCTATTTCAAATGGGGGTTGAACCAGAGATGCCGTGGGCTGCAGAAGTGGATGCTTTAGGCCTTCAGTTAAGTGTCTGTTGCCTCTGCCAGCTCTGTATGTTCCTTCTACTTGTTACCACTGGAGAGAGTTGTTCTAATATTTTTGGCAGCAACTCCCTTGGCCCTTCCCTGAAGCCTATTACTGAGCACATATTCTATCTTATTACTATCACATTTGGAAGAAGAAGAAGAAGAAGCAATTACATGGCCATATAGGTATTTAATAGTAACAAAAGCACAATAAGAACTAGGATATGGGGTTTACTGCTTGTGACCCTGTTTACCTGAGCATTGCAGAAAGTGCCCTATTAATGTGCCTTTTAAATCAGTAGCTCATGAGGCTGAGCCATTTATCAGCTGTATATTGTAGGAAATCAAGAAAGGTTCAGAAACTGGTTAGAAATTACCCTTCCGGGCAGTAGAGGAGATTAATACCATCCTGTAAACTTATGGATATATAAAAGGGGTTTTTCATTTTTTCCCACCTCAAAATTAAAAAGGCAAGACATACTACCTGGATAAAATTCTAATTGTAGAATAGGGAATACAGACACGGCAGTTTGCTGGTTGTCAGTTCCTCTACCCAGAAGCAACTGTCCCAAGTTTCTTTTGTGGCTTCCCAGAGATTCCCAGGCATGCACAATCATCTACAGGCTCTTTTAAGAAGCTCCTGTGGACACTACCAGGGTCCTTTCAGTATGGGGGCACAGTCAGAGCTCTGGGAGCCAATTCCAACATACTGCTGGGATGATTCTTAGAATCCAGGGAAAGCAAATGGCCACTTAAAAGAGAGATGCCAGAACTCTCGTGGAACAATGTGGATACAGGAATGAAAAAAAAATTAGAGAAGCTTCAAATGCATTAGCCAACTGATTGGGAAATTTTCTGGCTTCCCCTGTCCCCCAGAATGCCCTGGATGACAGTGCTTACCAAGGTGATAAGAGACGCTCCCTCTGTCTGGGAGTAACAGCATCATTGAGAAGCTCAGAGGCATTTGCCTTCCAAAAGCAGGATAGGGTTAATGGGAATGTTGTCATAAAACAGGAACCTTTAGCAGTAGCATCAGGGAATGACAAATGCCAGAACCCTGAGACAACTGTGAGGAATAGTGGCAATCTAATTCCCATAATGGATAGCAAGGTCTAAGTGGCAGCTAGGGGTCTTGACCTGACCTTATGAAGATGGTTGATGGAACATAGAATTATTATTATTATTATTTTAGGCAGGAGGTATGTGGGCAGACAGTAAGAGTACTGTCTAATATGTAGTCTCAACAAATCAGGGGGTAAGTACAAGGGTGGGGTCAGACATTACCCCAATGGAAAATTGTAATCTGTTTCCCAATTCCAAGACCTGAGCCTATTCTTAGACAGACTGCAAGTACTGAAGGAGAGACTGATATACATGAGGACTCATGTTTCTTTCCTCAGCCCTTTTCCAACCCATCTTATGACACTTTTTTTTTTTTTTGAAGACAGGGTTTCTCCATGTAGTCCTGGCTATCCTGGAACTCTCTGTAGACCAGGCTGGCCTCGAACCTTGCAGAGATCTGTCTGCCTCTGCCTTCTGAGTGCTGGGATTAAAGGAGTGCACCACCACCATCACCTGACCCCCTCCCCTTTTTTGTCTCTTTTTGTTTTAAATAACCACAGACTGGGGAAAGAAGTACTCTGAGGTTTTGTTTGTTTGTTTATGCTTTTTTTCTGAGAAGTGTAGGTTAAAGGATCTAAGTTGATGGGGCTATCCTGGAGTCCTAAGTATCCCTCCTCCTTTATTTACTCTCCCTTGATCCTCTAGCACACAAGAGGAGTCTCCAGCAGAGGAAAGGCTGTGTATAGCCTCCTCAAGAGAAGTCATAATACATCCCTGAGAGGTTCTGGGAGATCATCACATTCAGTCTAAAACCATGGCAAGCCTCCCCCAAAAGAATTTCCTGAGCTCTGATTTTAGAGACAAAAATGAGGTTCATCCAACCTCATAGGGATAATTGCATTTTTGTGTTGGTGTTTTCTTTTGTTGTATTTTTCGTTTCTAATACAATTTTGACACATCTCAAATACTTAAATATTCAACAAAAGTAAAGGAGATATTTTAGAGGAATTTTAATTCAGAACATGACTGCTCTGGCAAGAGATCACATCCAAAGACCTTCTAGGAGACAGAGGCAAGCAGATCTCTAAGTTCAAGGCCAGCCTGGTACAGAGCAAGTTTCAAGTAAAGAAAAGCTTAGGTCCAGACATGGTGCTACATGTCTTAAATCCCTGCACTCAGGAGACAGAGGCATGCAGATCTCTGAGTTCTAGTCAGTTCTGTTTAGTCAGTTCGATTGAGTCAATGAGTTGAGAGGCAGTGCAGTGGAGTTGAATTCATGGCAGTTCAGTTCGTGGAATTCAGAGGCAGTTCTACCAGGAGAGTTTTAGAGACAGGTTGAAGAGAGGACAAGCTAGACACAGGTGAAGACAGAGCAAACCAGAGAATGAGAAGAAGCCAGAAGATTAGAACAGATTTCCAAAGTTACTAGGAGGCCAAGCAGAGCAATTCAGGAGAGACTGGGAGAGAACCCAGGTTGAATCAGTCAGCCTGGAGAGGGATTTGAGCCAGAACAGATGATATGAACCAGCGAGCGAGAGTTCAGAAAGAACAATAAAGGGTGAGCTAATTCAGTAGTAAATCTCAGAGACTGAAATCATTCTAGGTTTAGATTAGGCTAGAAGCTTCCAGGGCTAGGCTTAAGATAGCAGCTGGAGGCAGTAAGCCTCCAAGGGGACAGTTCAGGCAAATAAAAGTTACTTTAAAAGATGTAATTCTGATTCTCTGCAGGAAGGTACCTTGCATTTATTTTTTAAAATTCAGAGTCTTGCTGAATTTTAATCCTGCTGAATTGCAATCCTCCTGGTTCTGCTATAGGGAGTGCTGGGGTTACAGGCATGTGCCACCACACAAGGCTACTCTGTACTTAAAAAATAAAATCTCTGTTTCATGTTAAATAAACAAATTAAATCTATAAACGTACAGGAAGGGCTGTTTGAGGGTTCTGTGGGCTGTGTGGACGTTTATTATTTTTACAGATTTCTATTATTTGTTAAAAGTCAGCAGGAAGGGCATTGTGCAGGGAAAGTGCAGAAGTTAACTACACTTTCCAGCATCCAGAGGCTTTCTTAGTCTGGTAGGTTTGGGGTTAGTCAGACCAGACACAGTAGAAAACAAAGACCTTTCAAAAAGAGTACGTTACAAAGAAACGATTGGGCCATCCACGGGAACGAAAGTTGAGAGTTGAGCAAACACTGTTGGATTAGCAACAGTTATGCGCCACAGACTGCATTTGCTCTTTGATATTGGGGTAAGAAAACAAGGCTAGTAAATTGGTGTCTCCGATTTGTTTTCCGTTATGCAACTTCAGGGGCAGATGGTGCTTTTGGTTTCATACCATCAGGACCCAGGTTCTAGAACCGGCTGCATGGTAATTTGCTCTTTCCTTGGCGCAAGAAAATAAGAATTGTAAACGACTGCCTCCGATTTGTTTTCTATTAGGCAGGAGCTCGGGTTCTAGAATTGACTGTATGCTAATTTGCTCTTTGATTCAGGGCGTCAAAATTAGGCTGGCAAATTTGTGCTCTAGATTTGTTACCCCCTACGCAGTTATTACGTTTTCCGGAGACCACCGCTGACTTCCAATTTTGGTTTCTTGCTCCTCTACCCTACCAGCTTTCTCTGCCAGTCATCTGTGTAGGCCAGACAGATCTAGGCACGGCCCCTTTAAAGGAGCCTAGACGTCGCCCGGGGTCTCTGCCGGCTGCGGAGCAGGGGCGGAGCGCCCGCACCAGGGCTTCCCACGCAGCCCGGGACGCCGTGCGTCACGGCCCCCGCAGCCAATCAGGGTGGAGTCTGGCGGGACGCATTACTAAGGCGACGGGCTCCACGCCTCCCCGTTTCTGGATGAATTAGCGGCGGGTTCTGCTCGCAGGTTGCGACCCCAGTGGAGTCGCAGTCTCGCCCCACTGTCCCCGCGACGTCGCGCGTTTTCCCCGGCGTGTCCCAGGTGTTCGGCCCGCGGTGTCAGGTGCGGGTTTCGGCGCGGGGAACATGGCGGCGGCCAGGGCATTCCCCCGAGTGGGCGGATGGAGAGCGGCGGCGTGGCCGCTTTCCCCGACTGCAGGCCTCCTCCGGTGGGCCCTGGGGGACGGGCACTCGCAGGAGTTGGGTGGAGGGCTAGGGCGAGCGACTCCAGGGAGGCAGAGGCCTCCTGAGCTGAGCGGGCTGCAGGGCGAGAAGCGCGGGTTCCCGTCTGTGCTCACGGACAGGCACCTTCATGTCCACCCCACACCTCGGCGTCGCCGGGAGCTTCCGGGTCCCCAAACACCTCCTAAGGCATGTCAGGGGCCAGATCCCACGTGCACAAAGCTTCCCAGGGATCGCCACGTGCAAAACACACAAGAGAGTTTTCCAGGGCTCAAGCTGTCTGTTTCTTGCGGGTGACAGAGTTGAGCCCTAGGTCTAGGTGACAGAGTCACAGGAGAGATAGGCCACACTGGAGGCTGATGTCGAGTCAGGTTTTCCTTTTTTTTTTTTTAATGCTCTTGCTAAGGGCTGGCCTTCCATCTAGTCCTTCTTGCCTCTGCCCTGGTATTGGTGCGATAATAGGCGTAATCACCACGCCCACCTGTCAGATTTGGTCTTTCAGGTTTATCTTAACATCTAAGATTATGTTTGACCAGAAACAATAAAGAGATGTTTTCTTTGTGTATTTGGGGCTGTTTTGTTTCCTGGATCTTGCCTGAAGGCCTATTTTAAGCCTTTGAAGTTCACTTAATGGATGTAGACTAATTTGAGTTTGCATTTAGTGTAAGTCCGAGACAAGCTTTGAAAAAAGAAGGTGATGAAGGTATTACCAAGATAAAATGCTTCATATCCATCACATATTTCGGCAAAGAAACACGTTGTCATTAAAGCTTAAATTATTACTATTTTTAAAAATTTGTGTATATGAGGCTGTGTGAGTTTATATGCACCACGGAATGTGGAGTTCTAGAGCTGGAGTTACAAATGGTTTTGAGTAGCCTAATTTGTGTGTCGGGACCCCACACAACCCTGGTCCCCTAAAAGAGGAGGGAGTGCTCTTAACTGTTGAGCTATTGCATCAGCCTTTAAACTTGTGTATTTTCAAATTAGTTAAAAAAAGTGAAAATTCACAGTCGCCAATAGCTACTGCCTCAGGAGTGCCCGGTGTATATCTGGCGCTGTGATTTCCACATGGCTTTAAATTGAGCAAATGTTGGAGATCCCTCTTCCCACCAAGTTCAATGGCTGGTTACTGCAGATGTCAGGAGGGGACTCTTTGAAACTGAATCTGGAGAAATAGGGTCAGTCTGGCCTGGGCTTGAGGTTATATGTAGTGGTAACTAGGTTGCCTTTTAAAATATGGTAATTATGTAACTTCTGGGGTTGCTTTGCTTTGTTCTGAAGGGAGATGACATTTTTTCACGGCGCAGTCTTCATTGAGGTTTTGTAAACCGGGAAAGACAAGTTCATGTAGAAGACTTAAAAGCAATGGTAAAAATTGACATTTATTAGTATATGTTACTCTGCTTGGTGATGTGTCAAGGGCCTTAGAAGTGTCAACTCAGTCATCAAAACACCACTGTAAAGTGGCTACTTTAGCAGACAGGAAACTGGAGCACATTGTAGTTTAAGTTATTTGTCTTAAACCAGTTAGCATTGAGTCCAGCTTGTGTCCACTGCCCCCATTCTCTCTCTTTCTTGTACTGGGGATTGAATGTAGGGGCTTGCACATCTAAGCAAGTGAACTATCACTGAACTATTCCCAGCCCCTTTCTATTTTTATTTTGAGACAGGATTTCACTGAGTTGCCAAGATCAGCCTTGAACTCATTCTTCAGCCCAGAAATGTCTTGAACTTGTGATCTTCTTCTTCTTCTTCTTCTTGCCTCAGCCCTCTAACTAGTTGAGATTACAGGCCTATACCACAAACCTGTATACTGTGTTCTTCTATAGCTTCACTGTATTTGTACAGGTGTATCATATGCTAAAGGGAATATGTGAGCTGATTTTTCAAGGTCTTTTAGTTGTGTAAACAATTGTGATTCATTCTTTGGCATCCTTAGTTGTGTGGCAGTGGCTACAATCACTTTAGTTAAGTAGTATATTCATTCTACTTTGTTCTTAAGATAGCAATCTCATCTGTAGTGCAGATTGGTCTGGAACTTAATCTGTAATCCATGCTGGCTTCTAACTCTCGGCAGTCCCGGACACTCAGGCTCTTGAGTGAGTGTTACGACTATTGGAATGTGCTTTCCTGCCCAGCTTTGTTGTCCAATATTTTAAAAAATTATTTTAAAACAAAGTTGTAACTAACACCTATCAGCAAACACAAACCAATATCTTTAGTTTTTATTTAATTCTTTTGTGTTTATGTATGATGTGTGTGTGTGTGTGTGTGTGTGTGTGTGTGTGTGTGTGTGTAAGGGCATGTACATGTCCATGTAAAGGGTTTATATTTTTGAGGATCTCTCACTGAATCTTATGCTCATTGATTGACTAGACTGGCCTGCTTTTTGTTTGTTTGTTTGTTTTTGGCTGTGATGCCCCTGGCATCCTCCAATTTCCTCCAAGGACATTAAATCTGCACCCCTAGTTGATCTTTTTTGCCCACTTGACCATCAGAGTTCTCTGGGCAGAGGAACCTCAATTGAGAAAATGCCTTCATCAGATGGCACGTAGGCAAGTCTGTGGGTCATATTTTTGATTAATAATTGATGTGGCAGGGGCCTTGTAGGGGTGGTGCTACTCCTGGGCAGATGGTCCTGAGTTGTATAAGAAAGCAAGCTGAGCAAGCCATGGGAAGCAAGCCAGTAAGCAGCATATATGTCTCCATGGCTTCTGTCCTTGCCTCCAGGTTCCTGCCTTGAGTTCCTGCCCTGACTTTAAAAACTCGGTGACTCTGCTGTGAGAGAGACTTGTAAGTTGAAATAAACACTTTCTTCCCTCATTGCTTTTGGTCGTAGTGTTTTATCACAACAGTAGAAATCCTAACCAAGACATGGAGTAATATGATCAACTTTCTGTTCTGTTTATTGTGTGTTTATTGGGTTTTGTTTTGTTTTGTTTTGCTTTTTGAGACAAGGTCTCACTCTGTAGCTCAGGCTGGTCTGGAACTTGCCATGAGGCTGGCTTCAAATACAAGGCTATCTTCCTGCTGGGATTACAGGCTAATACAAGGTGCCATGCCTAGTTATGTTTTGAGCGGTGTCTTTAGTGACAGAATGTAAAGAGACCAATCAGAGACCATTTCATAATCCAGACTTGGTGTGTAGGATAGGCTGGACATGAGCTGGTGTGGAGCTGAGTTCAGATTCCACCTGTTTTGAAATCAGAGTAGAATGCAAAGTGAATTGGGTGTGGAGAGCAGGGAGTGGGAGGGGCCAAGAAGGAGGTCCTCCACAAAACAAAAATTGTGTGTTTTGTAACTAGTGGTTGGAGATTGGAGGTACTGTTTACTGATTAAAAGGAAAGCTAGCTTGATTCTTTGTGACAGTTCCAAGGCAGTGGGAAGAATCATATAAGATATGTTTTGGGAAAACTGAATACTGAATGGGTATTAGAATATTTTTCTTACATTAGGGTTTTCTTGTTATTTTGAGAACAGGTCTCATGTAACCCAGGCAGGTTGTGGATTCTCTATGTAGCTGAAGCTGATATTGATCCATGATCTTTTTAAAATTAATTAATTAGTTAATGCCTCCAACTCTCAAGCGATGGGGTTGTAGACACATACTTCCACTACTAGCTTATTTGGGTACCTATATTTGCATAGAAGTGATTTTAGTGTGGAAGCAATTGCTGATGAAATTATCTGGTTGTAAGTGGATCATGCAAATGTTTTTAGCACTAGAATTACTCAGCCTCAACAACAGAACATCAGGGAAGTGGGCTCAGGATGAAAGTGAAAACTTGCTAGAGTTGAAGGATTTTATTTATTTTGAACATTTTGCAGAGGGAAAGTGGATCGATCAAAATCCGCTTTATACATATATGAAAATAAATAAGAATATTGTGTGTGTGTTGGATAGTTTTGACACAAATTGACACAAACTAACAGCACCTGGAGAAGGGAACCTCAGTTAAGAAAATGCTTCCATAAGATGGGGCTGTAGGCAAGCCTGTAGGTTAGTTAGGGTATCCACGAGGGGGATTTTGATTGCTGGATTTCAGTACTTTGAGAGCTGAACCTAGTCAGCCTCAGGAGGAGGAAGTGGCCGAAAAAGGGAACAGACTTGGAGGCTAGCTTTGGGAATGTCATCCAACAGTTTTTAGCCTTGAGTCCCTGCCCTGGCTTCCCTTCGTGATGAACTGTGATCTGCAAGGGTAAGCTGAAATAAACCCTTTCCTCCCCAAGTTGCTTGGTCATGGTGCTTCATGTTTCATCTTGGCAATAGTGACCTTACCTAAGACAGGGAGAAAAGATGGAAATTAGGAGTAGCTGACCCCCCCCCCTTTTAAAGTTTGGTGCCTTAGCAAGGTCCTGCTACACAACCCAACCTAACTTTGAATTATGCTAAGATAAACAGACTGAATTCCTGATCCTCCTGACTCCACCTACTTAGTGCTTAGATTGTGGGCATGTACCATTTTGTCCAGCTTGTGTTCCTAACCTCTGTGCTTTCATGCCCTCCCCTAACTATAAATTTAAAATATACAGCACTCTAGTGAAGGGGTTGCTTTAACTAAATATAAAAATATTCCCTGTATTACAAATTATGCCCAAAGTTTCTGAACATCAAGGTGGAGTGTGCCTTCCTGTGACTGCTAGAACCATTCTATGGTGTGAGATTTTTAAATGAGATCTCTCTTTTTCCCTTTTATGTGTTACTGCAATTGTTCTTGTGTTTATATGTTTTTTTAAATTTATTTATTTGTTGTTTCAGGTTACATCTCCATCATAGTGTCTTCTTTCAACACTTCCCAGCCCCGCCCTCCCACCCTCTACCCCCTACCCCCTAACCCTTCCATTCCCACTCCTCTGGAGTGGAGTGTCCCTACATAACATTCCCCTGCCCCAGTTCAGCAGTCATATGAGGGCCAAGAGCCTCCTCATACACTGGGGGCCAACAAGGCAGCACCACTAGGGCAAAGTGTCTCATTGACAGGATGAAAAAGTCTATGTTCCTGTTCCCTTTGGTGCGTTGGTTGTAGTATAGATTTCCTGTACTATATAGCTAAAATCTGACTATAAGTGAATAGATGCCATGTGCATCCTTCTGAGTCTGGGTTAGCTCACTCAGAATGAGCTTTTCTAGCTCTATCCATTTGGCTGCAAATTACATAATTTCATTGTTTCTGATAGCTGAGTAGTATTCCATTGTGTAGATGTACCATAGTTTTTTAATCCATTCTTTGGTTGAGGGACATCTGGGTTGTTTCCAGTTTCTAGCTATTACAAATAAGGCTGCTATGAACATAGATGAGGAAACTTCCTTGTGATTCGGTGAGGAGTCATTTGGATATATACCCAGAAATGGTATGGCTGAGTCCTGAGGCAGAGCTATTCCAAGTTTTCTAAGATATTGCCAGACTGACCTCCATAGTGGTTGCACAAGCCTGCACTCCCACCAGCAATGGAGGAGGGTTCCCCTTTCTCCACACCCTCGCGAGCATGTGCTGTCATTTGAGCTTTTGATCTTAGCCATTCTGACAGGTGTGAGATAGAATCTTAGAGTCATCTTGAGTTGCATTTCTCTGATGGTTAAGGATGCTGAGCATTTCTTCAAGTGTCTCTCAGCCTTTAGGAATTCCTCCTTTGTGAATTCTCTGTTTAGCTTTTCTCCCATTTTTTGATTGGATTATTTGGTTTCTTGGCATTTAATTTCTTGAGTTCTTTGTAAACTTTGGATATTAGCCCTCTGTCAGATGTGGGGTTGGTGAAGATTTTCTCCCAGTCTGTAGGCTGCTATTTTGTTTGAATGACAGTGTCCTTTGCCTTACAAAAGCTTTTCAGTTTCATGAGGTCCCATTTATTGATTGTTGGTCTTAGGTCCTGAGCTGTTGGTGTTCTGTTCAGGAAGTTGTCACCTGTGTCAATGAGTTGGAGGGTTTTTCCCACTTTCTCTTCTAGTAGATTTAGTGTGACCGGGCTTATGTTAAGGTCTTTGATCCACTTGGACTTAAGTTTTGTACAAGGTGATAGGAATTGAACATTCTTCATGCTTCATTATGTAATTTTGAAATTTATCAGAAATATATTGTTTCCCCTTCTTCCCTCCCCAATGTCCCCCTGTCTTTGAATAGTGTCTCTCTATGTAGCTAGGCTGGCCTTTGAGCCAAGGTGCCTCATCCTCACTAGTGCTGAGAGAACGGTGTGAGCCACCACAGTGGCCTAAAACAAGTTGATCATTAAAGCCAGTTGATTAAGGAAGAAGTGTTTGTTTTGTTCTGTAACAGTAGGAGGGGAAAAGAAACAGGGCTGAAGTACTTGACCGTCGGCCAGGCAGTGCCAGCATGGCCTTACTAGTTTTATTTGTGGTAGTAATGAAGTAAGCATTGTTCAGCTTCCATTTCTTTCCCAGACTAGATATGCTAGAAGGCAGGTTTCCTCTTTCCTGCTGTGCTGAAGAGTCCACTGAAGGGACTGATCTTCATTGGAACTAAGTCTTTATTGGAGTCAATTGTTCCCATGGCTGTATTTATTCCTTTTTGAATCTATTATTTTTCCAAGTCTCAGAAAAAAGTGAGCCTTATATTCTTACTTTGAGTTAACTCTTAAATGTCTGATTTTGTCTTTTGGGGTTATTTTTAAGATTTCTCAAGGCCCTTTCCACCCACGTGTACTTACTAGCATTTCTAGGAGGTTGATATGTGTTTACATTAGTTTCCTACAGCTGTTGTAACAAATTACTACAAACATGGTGGCTTTCAACACAGAAATTTATTTTCTCAGAGTCTGAAATGTTGTTAGCCAAGATCAAGGGAATCTGAGCTATGGCCCCTCATAGGCTCCAGAGGAGAATCGCTGTTGGCCTCACAGCCTGTGGCGACTGCTGGCTTTCCTCATTAAGTTCTGACATTTCAGCCCTTGTCTTTATGGTCATGGCTCCTTTCTCCTCTGCTGTGCTTAACTTCCCTGTTGCCTTCCTCTTAAAAGCATATGTTGTATGTGATTTTATTTAAGGCCTTCCCTGATATTTCAAAAATAACCCTCCCATTGTAAAGTACATGATATAACCACATTTACAGAGTCTTTTTTTTTCTACATAACATTTGTAGCTTTCAGAGGTTAGGATATGCTATGCTGATGTATCTTAAATCAGCATATATTAAGTGTATAAAATAATGAGTTTAATTTTATTTTTTGTATATTATATTATTTTTTATGCTGTGACAAAATAGCAGATAAAAGCAACTTAAGGAAGAGTTATTTTGGCTCACAGTTCCAGGATACAGTTCACCATGGTGAGGAAAGCAGGTGACAGGAGTTTGAAGCAGCTGGTTACATTCATTGTATCACAGTCCTGAAGGAGAGAGTGGTGCATGCTTAAACTCACCCTGCTTGATCCTCTTTACTCAGTCTAGCAACCCTGCCCATGGGATGCTGCTGCCTATACTTCAGGTGTTTTCCCCATCTCAATTAACCCCTTAGAGACATGTCCGAAGGCTTGTTTCCTAGATGACTCTAGATCCTGTCAAGTTACAGTATTAATTGTCAGTTGGCTGTTTTCACAGTATAAATTCTGCCAGTCTATGAACAGGAAGTCTTTTTACTTTCTAGTATCTTCAGTGTATTTCTTCAGTGTTTTATAATTTTTATGGTAGAGGCCTTTTATGTCTTTGGGTAGGTTTATGTTTAGAAATTTTCTCCCTTGAGACTATTGTGAGTGAGTGAGATTATTTTCCTGATTGCTTTCTCAGTGAGTTGTTTTGTTTTATTTGTTTATTTATTTGTTTGTTTGTTTTGAGGCAGGGTTTTTCTGTAGCCCTGACTGTCCTGGAACTCACTCTATAGACCAAGCTGACTTTGAACTGAGAGATCTGCATACGTCTGCTTCCCAAGTGCTAAGATTGAAGACATATGTACCCCACCATGTTTTTTATGGTGTATAAAAAGTTACTTATTTTTGTATGATTTTGTATCTTGCTATTTTGCTGAAAAGGTTTATAAGTTTTTGACTTCTGTTATGGAGTCTTTACAGCCTCTCAATTATAAAATCATATCTGTAAGTAGGGATAATTCAACTTCTTTTGTATTTGTGTCCCCTTTGTTTCTTTCTCTTACCTTATTTCTCTGGCTATAATCTCAAACACTATGTTGAATAAAAGTGGTAAGAATGGATATCCTTATAGGATATGAATATACTTTGAAAGTCATTCAGCTTACCGTAGTTATATTTGTTAATTTGTTTATAAGTAAAGAAACAAGATTAATTACCTAAATCTACAGAATTTGAAAATATCTGTTAGTCTTTCTCCCTAACCTACTTCCTTTCAGAAACTAGTAATATGCAGAGCCAGGTACAATGACATGTACTGGTGGTCCTAGCACTTTGGAAGCTGAGGCAGGAGGATTGGTAATTGAAAGCTAGTCTGGACTGCATAGTGAATTCCAGCTCACTCTGGGGTACATAATGAGACTTGTCTCAAAAACCCCAAACACACACACATAAACAGAACAATTTTGCCACAAGGCCTCATTCTGTTGCCTTGATGGACACATTTCCCTCCCTTTGGTGACTTCTGAAAAGTACTGATCTGTTTTCTGTTTGTATAGTTTTGTCACCAAAGGAATGTTACACTAGTGGATTTAAACAACACTCAGTCTGTGGGATGTGGCTTTTTTACACCCCCTGTTTACCATAAATCCCTCTAGATTCATTGTAGTTACTGCATGAGTATTTTCTTTTCTCATCCTTAGTTTCTTTAGTATTCCTTCATAAGGGTGTGCTCATTGAAGGACATCTGGGTTATTTCCAGTGTTTGGCTCTTAGAAACAAGCCGCTAGGAACATTTGTGTGTATGTTTTTATGTGAATGTAAATTTTTACTTCACTGTAGTAAATACCCAACAGGGTAATTGCTGGGCCATATGGCAGTTGCATAGATATATGGGTTTATTTCTGAACCCTTAGTTCTGTTCCCTGGGTCTGGTTTGTTTTTTCATGTCAGTACCACATTGTCTTCATTGCTGTTGCTTTGTACTAGATTTTGAAAACAGAAACACAAATCCTATTTGTTCTTTAAACAGTATTTTTAAAAATTCTACTTATGTATTTGTGTGTGTATATGTGTGTGCTGTGTGAGGTCAGAGGACAGTTTTCAGGAGTTGTTCTCTCCTTATTGAGCCCCTGGACTCACACTCAGGCCATCAGGCTTAGCAGTGAGTACCTTTACAAGCCATGCCCTCTGGCCTGGCATAGTATATTCTTCATTAAGACTATTTTTTAACCTAGTTTTGATTTCTCGTAAGTCTGTGTAATTTTTTGTTTGTTTGTTCTCACTCTGTAGCCAAGGCTGTCTCAGAACTCACTAGGTAATCCAGGCTAGCCTTGGGTATCTAACCCTCCACTTCTATTTCCAATGTGCCGGATACAGCATTGAGTCACTATGCCAGATAGTCTGTACGATTTTAGAATTAGATTGTTGGTTCCTAAAGAGCAGGCTGATGGGGCAGGTGATGGACAACGATTTTTGACTTTTATTCAGTAAGTTATACAGCCTTTGCTACCATTGATTTTAGAACATGTTCATCATCCTAAAGAATCCCCATATGTATTAGTGGTGCCACTTCTGCCGCCTTCCAAACTCTTCTCTTCTCTAGGCAGCTGCTGATCTGCTTTCTCTTTCCAGATTTGTGTATTCCAGACATTTTATACAATGGACTCATGAAATATTGTGTCTCCCTCTCTTACCTTCCTCTCTCCTTCCTCCTCTTCTTTCTCTCTTCCTCCTTTTGGGGGAGAACATGGTCTATATTTGTAGCCCAGGCTAGCCTAGAACTCACTGGGTAACCCAGGCTGGCCTTGAACTCTTGATTATCCTCCTGCCTCAAGTTCCCAAATGCTGGAATTACATCTTCATTTAATTCCATCATGCCCAGCTCTGTTTGGTCAATTTTGAATGACTTAATGCTTTTGGGGTTCCTATGTACAGTGTCTCTGTTACTTTTCTGTTGCTATAACAAAACAACATGACTAAGGTGAGGAAAACATTTAATGGGCTTATAGTTTCAGAGGGTTAAGTCCATGGTGGCAGAGCACAGACGGGGCAACAGGGACAGCCAGAGTTCACATCTTGATCCATAAGCAGGAGGCAAAGAGAGAGCACTCTGGAAATGCTGCAGCCCTTTGAAACCTCAAAACCCACCCTCAGTGAAAAACACCTTTTTCAACAAGGCCACACCTCCTAACCCTTCCCAAACAGTTGGAGGCCAAGTATTGAAATACATTAGCCTGTGGAGGACATTCTCACATCATCACACCTGGTATAATATAACAGAACTTAGTTCTTTCTATCGCCAAACAATTTTTCTGTATGGATATTGCCACATTTATTGTTGCTGTTGTTATTATATTTTGGTTTTTGAGACAGCGTTTCACTATGCAGTCTTCACTGGCCTGGAATTCACTATGTTGACTAAGCTGGCCTCAGACTCAAGAGATATCTACCTGTCTCTGCCTCCTGTGCTGATATTGAAGGGGTGAGACACCACCACCCAGCTGGCCACATTTATCGGTTCATCAGCTGGTGGACTTTTGAGTTGTTTGCTTATGGCTGTTAGGAATAATGTTGCTGTGAACATTCATGTACAAGCTTTGGATAGGTTTTTGTTTTCATTTTTCTCTACTTAGGACTAGAATTGTTGGCCCACCGGGTAATAGTGCTTAACCCTGTTTTACCTTTTTTTTTTTTTTCTTCGAGACAGGGGTTCTCTGTGTAACAGCCCTGGCTGTCCTAGAACTCACTCTGTAGACCAGGCTGGCCTGGAACACACAGAGATCCACCTGCCTCTGCTTCCCGAGTGCTACAACGCCCTACTTTTTTGTCTGTTTTTTGTTTGTTTGTTTTTGTTTCTTTGAAACAGAGTTTCCTCTCTGTAACAGCCCTGGCTGTCCTGGAACTTGCTTTGTAGACCAGGATGGCCTCGAACTCAGAGATTTGCCTGCTTCTACTTCCCAAGTGCTGGAATTAAAGGCGTGAGCCACTACAGCTGTGCTTATCCTTTTCAATAACTACTAGACTGTTCTCTCTCTCTCTCTCTCTCTTTTGGTTTTTTCGAGACAGGGTTTCTCTGTGTATCCCTGGCTGTCCTGGACTCACTTTGTAGACCAGGCTGGCCTTGAATTCCCAGAGATCCACCTGCCAAGTGCTGGGATTAAAGGCACGTGCTACCACGCCCGCCCAGCTAGACTGTTTTCTAAACTGATTGAATAAGTTTACTATCTCACCAACAGTGTGACCAGGTTTCCATTTCTTAGAATCAGCATTTGTTACTTTTCTCTTTTTTTGTTATAGTTTTGGTAGAGAAGTTAAATAATCCTAGTGACTGAAAGGTGATATCTCATTATGGTTTGATTTGTATTTCTTGATGGCAAATTAATATCAGCCATGTTTTCTTACATGTATTTGCATATGTATGTTTTCCTTGGGGAAATGTTATTCAGATATTTCTCATTAAAAAAGATTTATTGAATTTTAAATTATGTGTATGTGTGTGAGTCTGCACATGTGCTGGCACCTGCAGGGGCCAGAGATGTTAGATTCCCTGGCAGTGGTGTCTCAGGTCCTTGTAGGGTGCTTGGCATGAGTGCTGAGAATTGATGTAGGGTCCTCTGGAAGAACAACCTCGTAACGTCAGAGCCATCTCACCAGCCTTGCCTTCCTTTTTGCTAACTGGGTTATTTGCCTGTTAGTCGATGTGGGAGTTCCTTAGATGTAAGATGTGATTTATAAAACTTTTCTCCCATTTTGTAGATTGATTTTTCATGTGAAATGTAGTTAATTTTTAAGTATTTATCTTGTATCTGTAACTTACTTCATTCTAGGAGGTTGTAAGGGTGATATGGGAGCTAGTCATACCTTCTGCAAACTGGACTTTTTGTTTTCTTCTGTGAATGACATTCTTTCATTGTCTCCTTGTGTTGTTTAGAACTTCTAGTGTTATGCTCATTAGGGTGGTAATTGTACTTGTCTTGTTTCAGGTAATGTGCAGGGGTGGAGGCCCATTGGTAAAGTTTTTCTTAGTAAATACAATATTTACTCTTGGTTGTTTCTAATTGCTTATTGCCTGCTTTTTATGAGAGCTTAGTTTGTAAGCAGATAGTTTTTCAGACTCCCCCCTCCTCACTGTGACAAAAATTCCTGACAATAACTATTGAAGCTAGGCAGATCTAGTTATAGAAGTTTCAGTCCATGGAGTCTGGTTCTAGGTTTCTGAGCCTGTGGTGTGCAGTTCATCTTGGTGGAAGGGTGGATGGAGCTGAGTTGCTCAGCTTGTAGTGGTGAGGAAGTAGAGGGAGGGAATCCCTGCCTTGGTGGGCTTTCTCCTGTTCCCTTTTCATTCCAGTGATGATGAATGGGGGCTGCTCAGCCTATGGGTAGTCCTGCCCACAGTCAGGGCTAGTCTTCCCCCAGCAGTCAGTTCTTCTGGAACGATCCTTGTGGACATGATTAGTTGTGTGTTACAAATCTCCTAGTTGCTTCTGTCAGGCTGACAGTCAAGATACGTGGTCACAAACAAGATAGGATTGTTAGCAAAAGCCGTTTTGTGTGTCTGTTGGGAAGAATGATCCCGTGCTTATTTTTCTTGGACCTATTAGTATTGTGTATTGTATTGATTAGTTATTGACTGTTTAACCAGCTTTGTGTTCTGGATTTAAAAGTTTTTAATATAATTGAATTCCTTTTCTAATGCTTTCTGAAAGTTTTGTGTGAGAGAGAGCGTGTGTATGTGTGTCTGTGGTACTTTATAGTGTTTTTCTGGTTTCTACATTGAGGTAATACTTCATTAAAAAGTGCTTCCAATTCATCATCTATTTTCTAAGAGGCCTTGTGTAGAACTAGTTTTAATTCTTAGTCATTTGATTGAATTTTCTGATGAAACAGTCTGGGTTAGGTGATTATTTTTCAACAGGCTTTTAGATCTGAGTTCAGTTTCCATGATCATTATGAGGCTATTCAAAATTATTCATTTCATTTTGGGTGATTCATGTTACTTAGTATTTTTGAGGAATTGGCCCATTGGCGCATAGACAAAATTCCTTATACCTGCTAAGCAGGTGTGGAAGTTTCTGTGTCATGAGGCTGCTTGAATTCTACTGATGTGATCGTGTCTTATTACTGCTTTCCATATGGTCTTAGCTGACACCTTTGGTCAGGGCTGTGGCCTTCTTACTTAATCCTGGCATCAGCCAAAGCCTTGACTCTCTAGAAGGCTCTTCTGATGGAGAAGAATAAGGGAGAAAGATCCCTTTGTATTTGGACACTTGGTCTCCAGTTGATCACATTGTTTGGAGATGTTATGGAACCTTATGAAATGGAAGCTCTGCTACAGAAAGTGTATCATAGGAGGCGGGTTTTGAGGAGGTATAGCCTGGTCCAGTGTTTTAAGGGTTCTATTGCTGTGCTAAAACAACATACCAAAAGTAAGGTAGAAAGGAAAGGTTTACTTTGTTTACACTTTTGTAGCATAGTCCATCATTGAAGGAAGTCAGGACAGGGAACTCAAGACAGGAATCTGGAGGCAGGAACTGAAGTAGAGACCATGGAGGAGTGCTATTTACTGGCTTGCTCAGCCTGCTTTCTTAAACTATTTAGGACAACCTGCTCAGGTGTGTCTCCACTCAATGGGCTGGACCCTCACACATCATTCATTAATCAAGAAAATGTCCTACAGATAATCTGATGGAGGCATATTTTTTTCAGTTGAAGTTCTTAGATAATTCTAGCTTGTGTCTAGTTCATAAAAACTAACTGGGACTTTGCGTGTCCTATTTTTTCTCTCTGTAAGTGGGGAGATAGGAGTTGAAAGACAGTTCAAGGATGTCTCCTTGCATTGGCCTTTCCTTCTGACACGTTGTGTTTAAAAGTGTTTTCTTTAAGGGCTCTCTGGGCAGAGGACTGGAGAGGTGGTGGATAGTAGTGGGATGAGACTGGTGAATTCTGGGGCTGGGATACACTCCAGTGGTAGAGTGTTTGCCTAGCATATGCTCTGGGTTTGATGTCTGTCACTAGGGAAGGAGGAAAAAAAAGTTGAGTTAGAGTAGAGGGAATGTTCAGAGGCTGAGGAATTAGCTTGATTGTTATGTAACATTTGTATACTTTGGAAAGTAAGTGTGTAAAGAGTATTGTAGTCCTTCTGCGTTACCCTTCCTAGCAGCTGGGGTTACAGCCCTCTGGCACCTGCTTGGTCCAACTTATGTGACTCTTGCCAGACACATACTGGCTTATATGACAGCACTGGCTGGTGCCATTAGCTCTTAAAGCAACAGGGACTTTTGGAGGGCCTAATCTGTGTGGATAGTTGACAGCTGATTCTGGCCTTGTCCATACAACTCTAGGTCTCACCTGTTTAGTCTCCCTCTGAAATCCCTAGTCACTACTTTCTGCCTCAGTTAGTTGAACTAAATTAATTCTCAATCCCATATTCCATTTTGTGCCAGGTTTTGTCCATTTAATTGTCCTGCCTTGAACTTCTGTGGGCAATTTTGTCATGCTCCTCCCCACCATTATTGTTGCTTTTGTAAGGCTTAGACTCCCCCTTTTCTTTATACTTGTATTATTTCAGTAGTCTGCTAGTTGGTTATTAAAATAGTAACTTCTGTTTATTGCATATTTGATAAAATGTGTCTGATATTTTTCTGGTTCTTGACATTGGGCTTAAAAAAAAACCCTTGGAATTTTCTGAATGGTAAGAATATCTTTTGTTATCCCATGGTGTCTCTTGATTACACTGGGAGCTTGTGCTAATGGCCTGGCTATCAGAAAGACCAAGATTAGAAGTTTAGAACTTCCAGGCCCCCTCCTGCATGTATGCTCGCCCGAGTCGCTGAGAAGGGGAGAGGAAACTAGATACTAAGTTTAGTCAGAGATCCATGATTTAGCTAGTTGTGTTTAGATAATGCAATTCCAGAACAGTGGCGAGCGTGTTCAAGTGTAAGGTGATTGACAGTTTCTTGAGAGGCTTGGAGGCTCTGTGTCCACTCTTCCTCTCCCAGACCTTTCTTAGTATATCTCTTCTATTCAGCTGTTCCTGAGTTGAACACTTTATATTATACTAAAGCTGTGATTGTTTAAGTATTACTCTTTCACTGTTTTATGAGAGTTATTATAGTATATTATTGAACCCAAAGAAAGAATTTAGAGAAGCTTTTCTTTATTGCTGTGAAGAGATGCCACAACCACAGCAACTCTTATAAAGGAAACATTTAATTAGCACTAGCTTAAAGTTTCAGCGGTTTAGTTTATTACTGCCGTGGCAGGAAGCATGGCAATGTGTAGGCAGACATGGTGCTGGAATGAGCAGGCACAGGAGACTGTGTGATGAATATCTTGAGCATATGAGATGTCAGAGATTGAACCAACAGTGACATACTCCCTCCAACAAGGCCACACCTCTTAATAGTGCCACTCCCTATGGCCAAGCATTCAAACACATGGGTCTATGGGGGCCATTCCTATTCCAGCCACCACAGTGGGCATTAGTGTAGAGAGCTGTGATGGCTATTTTTGGTTGTCAGTCTGACTACAATCCAGAAATGGTTCTTGAGGTGGGATGACACGCACCTTTAATCCAGATTTTGGACCAGGAAGGCACACCTTTAATCTGGGCCACACCTTCTGCTGGAAGCCTATATAAGAACAATGGAAGAAAGGTGGGGGGGGTTGTTCATTCTTTACCTGCTTGGTGTCACCTTGCCAGCAGGCCTCTTCCTTCACTGGCACTGGAGCCTACTTCAGGATTCTAGCATATACAGAGGACTAGCTGGGGTACCCAGCCTTGTGGGACAGAGCACCTACTAGAATTCCATAAGTTCTGTGACTCTAGAGAACCCCCTCTAATACAGATTTTGGTACCAGAGTGGTTCTAGCTACAGAAACCGAAGTATAAGAATGAATCTTTTAAGTATCTGGAATAGGCTTTATAATTTTCCAGCACATTCAAATTCACCAGCACCTTCAGTTACTGAAATCTCTCCAGTCACTCTCTTGGGAGTTTGGAGAGTATTGAAAGCCAATGGTAGAAACTATATTTCAAACTTAAAGGGATACAAGCCTTTGAGTATCTTGATTTATCAATAGTGAGTGGCAATGGTACTTTTGACAGTTTGGGTGAAAATCAGGAAAAAGATGGTGCTGCTTGGATGTTCCTGGCATCTCTGGATAAGTTGATAAAGGATAGGAATGAGCTCCATGATAAAATTGGCCAGCTCCAGATGTGCATAAGCAGTCCAAAGTTTTCTAAGTGCCCTGGAAGAGAATCTGTTCTCCAGCAGCCATAGAGCTTGAGTTGCTGAAAATCAAACTGAAGCCCTCGTTGCAAAGTTGTCTGAATTACAGTGAAAACTCAAGTCTCTGCCTTAGAGTGTGCCAGTTGTTAAAGCAAAGGCAAAAAAATGGGATATTGTAACTTTGGAGAGAACGTGTGGGAGGACCCTATTGAAACAGAACTTTGTACCCTCATAGTTTACCTCACCTAAGGAAATAGTACCCTGAGCCCCACCCCTTGAAATCCCTTTTCACCTGAGGAAATTAATCCTTCATTGTCTTCTAAACCAGCAACAACTTTCTCTGAAGGAAATGCCAGGCAAGACAATACTGATGTCCCTCAAGCCCCACCAGTAGTTGCCTCAAGACAAAGCAGGCTCCTAGAGGAGTGGTGGAAAGTATAGTTCATGAGGAAGTGTGCTATCCTACTAAGAAACTTACTGAGTTTGCTAATTCATTCAAGTAGAAGTCTGGGGAATATGTGTAGGAATGGGTTTTAAGGGTTTGGGGTAATGGTGGAAGGTATATAAAATTAGATCAGGCTGAGTTTATTGATATGTGCCTACTGAGTAGATATTCTAGGTTTAATATGGAAGCTTGCACAGTTAAAAAAAAAAAGGTGTCAAAGTTGGGCTAGTTTGCTGAAACACTTATTAAAAGATGACCTACTGAAAAGGAATTGGAGATGCCTGATGTCCCTCTGCTTAGTGTTTTGTTTGTTTGTTTTTTTGAGACAAGGTTTCTGTGTGTATCCATGGTTGTCCTAGACTCACTTTGTACACTAGGCTGGCTTTGAACTCACAGAGATCCACCTGCTTCTGCCTTCTGAGTGCTGGGATTAAAGACGTGTGCCACCACACCCAACTGTTATCCTAATGTTGAAGGGATTTTAAAGCTCAGGGAAACTGCAGTGCTAGAGTGGGTTTGCTGTGTAAAACCTAATCCTCCACAATGGGAAGAAGACATGCCCTTCACTAATCCTATAAGACACAAATAGTGAGAGGGGAACCAGCACATTTGAAGAGTTTTGTTGTTGCCCTTTTCCTTGTGCCAGCCTTTAGAATTGGAGATGCTATTGCTCAATTGGATGAATTAAATGCAGTGGGTTTAATTGGGCCCCAAGGTAGCAGGGGCCAAGAGTCAGCATTGAATTCACAGCGGCAAGGTGATTGTGGGAATCATATTGGGCAGTGTGGACAAAACAGTGTTCATAATGACCTAACCCATAATAGACAGTACGGGCAAGGTGAATTTTATAATGACATGATTGATATGGATCTTTTGTTCTGGCTAATCAATTATGGTGTTTCCAGGAATGAAATACATAAGAAGCCTACTGCATTTCTTTTTGATATGTGTAAGTAGAAAAATTCTCAAACAAATGAAAGAAAGATTACATTGGATTGTGGCAAAAGGCAATTTGACCAATGTATCAATTTCTAGATTTATGCCAGTTTGCAGTCCCAGAACCCTTTGAATGAAGGGTTGGCCAGGTTCCCCTGAGGAAGGACCTTGATAAGACACCTAAAAGTTTTACTGTTATTATTTCTTCAATCCTTCCCCAGAGGGACCTATGGCCTTTTACAGGGTAACTGTACACTGGGAGAAAGGAAACAGTCAGGCTTTCTGGGGTCTATTGGATACTAGTTCTGAATTGGGGCTGATTCCGGGAGATTCCAAGAAACGTTGTGGCTCTCCAGTTAAAGTAGGGGCTTATAGGAGGCCAAGTGAGTAATGGAGTTTTGGCTGATGTCCAATTCACAGTATGTCTAGTAGGTCCCCGAACTCATCCTGTGGTTATTTCCCTAGTTCCAGAATGTATAATTGGGATAGGTATACTTAGATGTGGGCAGAATTCTCACACTGGTTCCCTGACATTGGTTCCTGAGTGAGGGCTGTTATTGTTGGAAAGGGAAAATGGAAGCCTTTAGAGTTGCCTCTGCCAAAGAATGTAGTGAATCAAAAACAGTATCGTATCTCTGGAGGAACTGAAGAAATAAATGCCACTATCAAGGACTCAAAAGATGGAGGAATGGTGGTTTCCACCACATCTTCCTTTAACTCTCCTGTCTGGCCAGTGCAGAAGACAGATGGATCGTGGAGAATAACAGTTGACTACTAAAAACTAAATCGGGTGTGACACCGATTGTGGCTGCTAGACCAGATGCATTGTCCTTACTTGAGCAGATTCACACATCTGGTACGTGGTCCGCAGATGTTGATCCAGCAAATGCTGTTTTCTTGGTTCCTGTCCACCATAAGGACCACCAGAAGCAATTTGCTTTCAGTTGACAAGGCCGACAGTATGTATACCTTTACAGTTTTGCTTCAGAATATAAACTTGCCTGCCCTATGTCATAACTTATCTAGAAGGGATCTTGATCATCTCTTTCTAACACAAAAGATCACATTGGTGTACTATATTGATGACATTATGCTGACTGGACCAAGGGAACAGGAAGTAGCACCACTTTGAACATTGGTAACACATATGCATATCAGAGGATGGAAAATAAATCCAACCAAAATTTAAGGACCTCCTTCCTCAGTGAAATTCTTAAGGAGTCCAGTGGTGTGGGGCACACAGAGATATTCCTTCTAAGGTGAAGGATAAGTCATTGCACCTGGCCCTTCCCACCATCAAGAAAAAGCGTAACATCTAGTGGACCTATTTGGATTCTGGAGACAGCACTTTTCCTCACTTGAGTGTGTTAGTCCAGCCCACATACCAAGTGACTTGGAAAGCTGCTAACTTTGTTTGGAGCCTGGAACAGGAGAAGGCTCTTCAATAGGTCCAGGCTGCTATGCAGGTTGCTCTCCCATTTGGATCATGTGATCCAGCAGACCTGATGATCAGTGCCAGATAGGGATGCTGTTTGGAGCCTTAGGCAGGTCCCTGTAGGTGAATCACAGAAGAGACCTTTGGGATTTTGAAGCAAGGTTGTACCATCATCTGCAGACAACTGTTCTCCCTTTGAAAGACAGCTCTTGGCCTGCTATTGGGCCTTAGTGGAAACTGAACATTTGACAATGGAGTACCAGGTTACCATGTAACCTGAACTGCCCATTATGAGCTGGATGTTTTCAGACCCACCAAGTCTAAAATAGGATGTACACAGCAGTAATCTATGATCCAATGGAAATGGTATATACTCAGTTGGGCTGAGCAGGTCTTGAAGGGACAAACAAGTTACACGAAAAAGTTACCCAAATGCCTATGGTTTCTACTCCTGTTGCTTACAATGCCATCTGCTATCACACGTGCACTGATAGCCTCATGGGTGTACCCTATGATCGGTTGATGGAAGAGAAAACTAGGGCCTGGTTTACTTTTTAAGGTTCTACATGTGATGTAGGTACCTCCCTGAAGTGGACAGCAGCACCATTACAATCCCTTTCGGAGAGAACCCTGAAAGATACTGAAAGGGAAATCTTCACAGTGGGCAGAACTTCAGGTAGTACACATGGCATCACAGTTTGTTTGGAAGAAGAAATGGCCAGATGTGTGATTTTTCACTGATTCATGGGTTGTAGCCAATTGATTGACTGGATGGTCAGGGACTTGGAAAGAACATGACTGGAAAGTTGGTGAGAAAGGCATCTGGGGAAGAAGTATGTGATAGATCTCTCCAAATGGGCAAACGATATGAAGATACTTGTGTTGATGTAAATGCTCATCAAAAGATGGCTTCACCTGAGGAGGAATTCAATAATCAAATAGGATGACCCATTTTTGTGGACAGTTAACCTCTTTTCCTAGTCAAAAGGGTACATGAACAAAGTGGCCTTGGTGGAATAGATGGGGTTATGTATTGGCTCAGCAACGTGAACTTCCACTCACCAAGGCTGACCTGGCTATTGCTGTTGCTGAGTGCCAGATCTGCCAACAGCAGAGACCAACACTGACCACCAGATATGGCACCATTTCCCTAGAGTGACCAACCAGCAACCTGGTGGCAAGTTGACTTCACTGGACCACTTCCTCCATGGAAAGTACAACGCGATTATGGATTTGCCTTTCCTGCCAAAGCCACCATCTGTGGACTTGCAGAATGCCTTATCCACTGTCATGGCATTTCCTTGCCTTTCCTGCCAAAGCCACCATCTGTGAACTTACAGAATGCCTTATCCACTGTCATGGCATTCCACACAGTATTGCTTGTGACCAAGGAACTCACTCCATAGCCAGAGAAGTGGGACAGTGGGCCCACAGTCCTGAAATCCACTGGTCTTACCATGTTCCCCACTATCCTGAAGCAGTTGTCATGATATCAGGATGGAATGGCCTTTTGAATGCACAGTTACAGTACCAATTAGGTGGCGGCAGCATGGGTTACTGGGCAGGGTTCTCCAGAAGGCAGGGTATGCATTGAATCAGCATCCAATATATGTACTGTTTCTCCCATAGCCAGGATCCACAGGTCCAGGAATCAAGGGGTGGAAAGGGTAATAGTTCCACTTACTATCACCCCTAGTTACTCACTAAAAAAATTTTTGCTTCCTGTCCCCACAACCTAAGTTCAACTGGCCTAGAAGTTTTGGTTTAAGATGGGGGAGTATGTATATGAATTTTAATTTAGAACATGGCTGCTCTGGCAAGAGCTCACATCCAAAGACCTATGTTAGTGTGATCCAGTTGGAATACAGACAAGCCTTTAATCCCAGGAGACAGAGGCAAGCAGATCTCTAAGTTCAAGGCCAACCTGGTACAGAGCAAGTTTCAGGTAAAGAAAAGCTTAGGTCCAGGTGTGGTGGTACATGCCTTTAATCCCAGCACTCGGGAGACAGAGGCATGCAGATCTCTGAGTTCTAGTAAGTTCTGTTTAGTCAGTTTGGTTGAGTCACTGAGTTGAGAGGCAGTGCAGTGGAGTTGAGTTTGTGGCAGGTTAGTTCATGGAATTTAGAGGCAGTTTTATTAGGAGAGTTTTACAACAGAGACAGGGTAAAGAGAGAACAAGCTAGACACAGGTGAAGACAGAATGAGCCAGATTAGAATAGATTGCTAGAGTTAGAGACAAGCAGAGCAATTCAGTGAGAAACTTTGAGAAGCCAGATTGAATCAGTCATCTTGGAGAGGAGTTTGAGCCAGAACAGCTGAGTTGAACCGGCCAGCCAGAGTTAAAAAAAGAACTAGAAAGAGTGAGCTAATTCAGTAGTAAGTCTCACAGGTTGAAAACTTTCTAGGCCTAGATAAGATTGTGCAGAGGCTGGAAGATTCCAAGACTAGGCCTAGGTGAGCAGATGGAGGCAGTAAATCTTCGAGACAAAAATGACATCAGGTGAATAAAATTTACTTCTACAGGAGTGCTCCTGCCAGGAGCCACAACAAACATTCTATTGAACTGGAAGCTCACACTTCCCCCTGGTCACTTTGGGATTCTAATGCCCTTAAACCAACAGGCTAAGAAAGGAATAACAGTGTTAGAAGGAATGGCAGATACAGAATACCATGGGGAAGTTGGATTGCCTCTCCATGGTGGAGGTAAGAAGGATTATGTCTGGAGTGCAGGAGATTCTTTAGGGGGTCTCTTCCATGCCCTGAGATGGAAGTTCATGGGAAACTACAACAGCCTAATCCAGGTAGGGTGACAAATGGCACAGACCCATCAGGAATGAAGGTATGGGCCACTCTTTCAGGAAAAGACCCAAGACCTGCTGAGGTGCTTGCAGAGGGTAGAGGAAATACAGAATGGGTAGTAGAGGAAGGCAGTTATAAATACCATCTAAGGCCAATTACCAGTTGCATAAATAAGAATTATAATTAACACGACTTCTTCTGTTGTATTTTGTTGAGAATGCATTTGTATAGATATTTGTTTTCTTTCAATTTATTTAACAACAATTAAGATAATATCAATGACCATCATATTTAAGTTTGAGATGCTAAAAAGAAATTCCCCAAGAGACATTGCTACCTGTTCTAAATTTTAGATGTTTTTGTAGTTGTGCAAGAGATAGTTATATCATGTTAGATGTTATTGTGTTAAAATAATATTATATATGTTACTATGACCTGGTTATTGTTTTGGAATAATTTGCTTATTAATTTGGAAATTAATCATGACATAAGGAGACATGATTTTGTGTCAAGTTGACAAGGGGTGGATTGTGATGACTATTCTTGGTTGTCAGCTTGGCTAAATCTACAATGAACTACAATCCAGAGATGGAGGGAACCCTCCTGATCTGGATCTTGAGGCAGGAAGACAACATGCCTTTAATCTGGATCTTGAGGCTGGACGACACAGGCTTTTCATCTTGAGGTGGGATAACATACACCTTTAATCCAGATTTTGAGCCAGGCAGGCACACCTTTGATCTGCCACACCTTCTGCTGGAAGCCTATATAAGACCATATAAGATATATATATATATACATATATATATATATAGACTATATATATGGACTGTGTTGGATATGATTTTACTTGCAGGCAATGAATGTCAGAATTGAGTACAATTGTAGAGGATCTTGCTGTTGTTGGGTCTAATGCTATTTCTAGGCAATGAGTGTCAAGGTCAAACAAAAAGTGTAAGGCATCTGGCTGGTGCCAGAGTGTGGTGTGTTAAAGTAACTTTTATTTACCTGATGTATTTGTCATTTCCAGACACTTACTGCCTCCACCTGCTAACCTAGGCGTAGTCCTGGAAGCTTCTAGTCTCTGTACAATCTAATCTAGGCCTAGACTGTTTTCTCCTGAGACTTAACTGCTGAGTAAGCTCACCCTGTCTAGCTCTTCCTGAGTTTTAGCTGGCCGCCTCAACTCAGCTGCTCTGGCTCAAACTCCTCTCCAAGCTGACTGATTCAAACTGGCTTCTCTCGGCTTCTCTGAATTGCTCTGTTTGGCCTCAAACTAACTCTAGCAATCTGTTCTAATCTTCTGGCTCCTTCCCATTCTCTTCACCTGTGTCTAGCTTGTCCTCTCTAACCTGGCTCTGTAAAACTCTCCTGGTAAAACTGCATCTGATTTCCACAAACTGAACTGCTAGGTACTTAACTCCACTTGTTGCTTCTCAACTTATTGTCTCAAGAACTGACTGACTAGAACTCAGAGATCTGCATGCCTCTGTCTCCCGAGTGCTGGGATTAAAGGCGTGTACCACCATGTTTAGACCTAAGCTTTTCTTTACCTAAAATTTGCTCTACACCAGGCTGGCCTTGAATTTAGAGATGCTTTTCTCCATCTCCTGGGATTAGATGTGTGTCTGTGTTCTACCCAGATCACACTGACCTAAAAGGTTTTTGGAAGTGATCTCTTGCCAAAGTAGCCATGTTCTGAGTTAAAATTCCTCTGTAGTAGTGTGTGCACCCTTTCAGGTACTGTGGTAATGTGCTATGTAGTGTCTCAGGAAGGTCATGCCTGCTTGTATCTCTCGTCCTTTTGGTAGGGAAGTGTAGTCATATTAGTCCAGAGCCCCAGAACTGGTTTTTTATTTTTTATTTTTTTGGAGAATTCCCTGCTTTCTGACCACAGTCAGACCTCATTTCTTAATCTTTGTGCTGAGCCAGCTGCCATTCTTGCTTTAGGGATTCAAACCCTCTGCTGAATTGTCAGGTGTGATCTCCAAATTAGTTTGATTTTGTTTTTTTGTTTTGTTTTGAGACAGGGTCTGCTATGAAGCCCAGGGCACGGCTATACTTCCATATGGTGGAATTACATAAATGGGCCACAGAGCTTGGCTATCATTTTTGAGCTCAGAGACTTCAGTTGCTTCCCTTATTGCAGGATAATACCAGTAATTCTCTGACAGCCATTTAAGGTTCAGAGTGATAATACTGCCCAGGCTTCATATGGAACAAAATAAACATTTGTTATATTTTTTGGCTAGGACACTCAGTCTGTTTTTACAGGGGATGCATTAGGGATGAAATATGTGGGTTGTGGCTCCTTGTAAAATATAAGGGGAAGCCAGGAAAAGGATGTTGGTATAAAATAGCACATACTAACCATCTGAGTAGTTTTAGAGGTCAAAAACAGAGCAGCTTCACAGAGCAGGGCTGTTTGAGCTTGTTCTGAAGAGACTAGGGTTCTGAGAACTGTGGCTGGACAGGAGATGCTTGTAGGCAGGGAATGTTGTGAGGGGAAGGGATTGGAGGGGATTTTGGATTAAAACTGATGGCAGAGACTACTGTATCTTATCTGGAGGGAGGGAGCCTTTTCTTGAGCCAGAGTCAGAATCTTGCCCCTAAATGAATCTTGAAAAGCTGTGCTGTTTTTGTCAGATCTTGGTTCTTACCCTCCTTTTAATCATACTGAGAGCTTGTTTGGGCCAACTAGCGATAAGATTGGGTAAGCATGTTAATCAGTCACAATTTTACTAAAAGCAATATGTGAATATTATTGAGGTTTACCCTTGTATGTTACCTGAGCTTACCAAAGGAAGCCTTAAATTATAAAATTAGTGAAACATTGAAATAAGCATTAAAATAGCCACAAAATTAGTAGTTTATTTGGCTAAAGTGGTATTGACCATTGTTTATTGTGCAAAAATAAGATTGTATTGGATTACATTGGCATTGATCTTTGTATATTGATACAAAATTAAGATTATAGTTGGCCACAATGGTATTGACCCTTGTATATGGACATAATATTAAGATTGTATTGGGCTACATAGGCATTGATCTTTGTATATTGATACAAAATTAAGATATAGTTGGCCACAATGGTATTGACCCTTGCATATGGACGTAATATTAAGATTATATTGGGCTACATAGGCATTGATCTTGGTATATTGATACATAATTAAGAGTATATTTAACCACAGTTGAATAGATCTTTGTATATTGATTCAAATTTAAAGGTAATGCTTCCTAATGGTATCATACCTAGAGATACTTAAAAATAAAATGTGAAGCTCTGGCCTCTTGATACCAACCGTCTAAAACTGTCTAGGATACTTAAGAAAAACAAACTCCTAGTCATGCAAACATGTCACTTTGTTAGCTACTATGACAGTCTATCACAGATATTCTCTAAACTAGCCAGTAATCAAGTTGCTAAGAGACAAGCAACATTTGCTTATCTAAATACAAGAGATGGATAGGGCATCTTCAAAAACCCCTAGAGATCTGCAGAATATGGCATTCAAAGATTTTAACTTAAATTAAGATTTTCTTTTTTTTTGATATCGAGACATATCAGCTCCTGACAGCACCCCCTATTCTACTCCAAGTAGAAGATAAGCATCGAAGAACCTCCACTATAAGATGGTTGAATTAGTGGCAAGCCTTTCTCTTGACATGAAAAAACCCCTTGCTCCAACTGCAGACAGACTGCTGTCCAAAAAGGACAAAACTTGGTAGCAGGGAAGTCGACAGCCTAACTCTGCCAAGACAGGGTAGGTAAGTCCTTCATAATCCCTGCTCTACAACAAATGTCTGTCAGAGAAACAGGACCCAGAGGCTGAAGACTGATGCAGGAAAGAATGGAGAGAAAATGGGAACTGTCCAGGCAGTCACTGGTATGTCATTTCAGTTTTGGAAGCTGCAGGCCCTGCACTTCCTATATAAACAGATATATTTATTCCTCTCAGGTCTCTGAAGTGGTTGAAGAATAGACAGCTAGAGTCTCATAGTTAAATTTTGAGTTATTTAGGGTCAAGAGAGTGTTATACATCTAAGAAGATACTTTTAAAAGTGTGTTGCAAGTTAGTATGAATGTTGAGTCAGTTATAGACCTTTAAACTCATGGAGATGGTTAGATAGTAGAATGTTAAAGTCAGGGGCCAAATATGTATAAACTGGACATTGGGAAGGTATACTGGGCCATTTAACTCTCATAAATGTGGCATATTTATATCTGTTGTTTTGTATAGTATTTACTGTTATAAGAGAAGGAACCATCTGTTGGACTGAAAGGGGAAACTTCTGGGGGAAGAGGGTGGAAGGGCGGGATAGGAAGGGGGAATAGGGAGGGGTTTGTGACTGAGATGTAACTTGAAGAAAAAAAATAAAGTATTTAAAAAAAAAAGAAAGAAACAAAATAAAATAGCCAGTCCAAAGAAGGTACTATTCTTTAGGTTCTGTATATTCTGATAAGTATTTTAAAGCCTTTTGTGTGTGAACAAACATCGTACAATTCTCTTGGCATTTGGTAGAGTGGGTTGGTAACATAGTCCCAAACCTCCAGAGCAGAACGATTTTCTGCTAGTCATTTGTCCTCTGGCTTAAAGACACAGAACTTTGGTTGGTTGATTTTTGTTTGAAGATAGCTGTGCTATGTAACATTTATATACTTTGGGGAAAATAACATAAAGAACAGTTAAAATCACATTATTCAGGTAATTGATAGTCTTACTTATGTTGTGTCATTTTTAGTTATATAGTTACACAATTTTGTACCCACTTTTTTCTTTGACTAACTTATATTACCACTGTCGTCTTTCCTGTATCATTTTTTTTGTTGTTGTTTTACATGACTTTGGGAGGATTTTCTTCCATTTGAATAAAAATAGAACCATTTATTTATAGCTTTGTAAGTTGCTTGTTTTACTTCATTGATGGTATTTAGCTGTAGCGTATATAGTGTGCGTCACCATTTAAAACTGGCTCTACAGTGCTCCTTTCATGGCTGTTGATCATAGTTAGCTATCTCTCTGTTTTCTGTAGATGTATTTTTAAGTTTGTGTGTGTGTTATGTGCACATATGTGCAGGTGGGAGAGGCCAGAAAAGGACTTTGGATCCCTTGGAGCTGGAGTTACAGGTGATTCTAAGCCATATGACTTGGGTGCTGGGAACCAAACTTGGGTCTGCTGAAGAGCAGTATGAACTCCCCCCCCCCAACATTTATTTATTTCAAGTTACATCTCAATCACAGTCCTGTCCCTTCCCCGCCCCCCAGTCCCACCCTCCACCCTCATCCTCCTCACCTTCCTTTCCTACTCCTCCATTTAAAGTGTATCTTCCCCCCCTGCAACAGCTCCCCCTTTTAGTACAATAAAAGGCTCTTTTTCTTATAACAATAAATACAATACAAAACAGTAAGAACAATTAGACCACAGTTAGGAAAATTATAAGGTATAACATACATTCCCAATGTCCAGTCCATATGTATTATCTATCTCAATGAGTTTAAAGTTCTATACCTAACTCAATTTCCATCCTAACTTGCATTACCAACTTAAAAACATCTTAGACCGAGAACATCCTTTTAATTCCTAAACAACTTAAAACTTAACTGTGAGACTATAACTATCTAGTCTTCAACCACATCAGAGACCTGAGAAGGATAAATATATCTGAATAAACAGGCAGTGCAGAGCCAGCAGCTTCCAAAACTAAGAAATGACAGACAACTGGCTGCCTGGAAAGTCCCCAATTTCTCTCAGTACATTGGAGCATCTATCTTCAGCCTTTTGGCCCAGTATCTTTGATAGACATTAATTTTAAAGAAGAAATTATGATAGACTTGCCTACCCTGTCTTGGTAGAGCTAAGCTATTGACTTACCTGCTTCCAAGTTTTGTCCTTTTCATACAGCATTCTGTCTACAGTTGAAGCAAAGGCTTTCTCTAGCCCAGTGACAAGCTTGCCACCAATGCAGACATCTCCAAATGGAGATTCTATGATGCTTATCATGTCCTTGGAGTGGAATGGGGGGGGGTGATGTCAGCAGCTGACATGTCTCAATATCAAAAAACCTTAAGTTAAGAAAACATCTTTGAATGCCATATTCTACAGATCTCTTGAGAATTTTGAAGACCACATCTCTATTTCCATATATTTGGATAAGCAAATGTTGTTTGTCTCTTAGCAACTTGATTTCTGATTAACTTAGAAAACATCTGTGACACACTATGCTAGTACCTAACAAAATGACAAGTTTGAATGACTATTATTTTGCATTTCTTAATTATCCTAAACAGTTTGGAACAGTTGCTATCAAAATGCCAAAACTTCACATTGCATTTTTAATCATTACATAGGTTCAATACCTTAAAAAAATTAACCTTAATTTTGTATCAATGTACAAAGTTCTATACCAATGTAGCCAAATATAAGCTTAAGTTTGTATCAATATACAACAAATATAAAGGGATATTCCATATTCCATTCCTTTATCATTCCTATATCATGTCTGTATCCCCTTTTTTCTTTTAAAGTCTTCCCCCCCCCCTGCATAGGAGAGAAAGAAGGATAGAGAAAAGAAAAAGAGAGAAATCCTTGGGTCTAACCTCCTAAACCTTGTTTAGCAAGACCATTTAACAACTTGTAACCAATGCCCCTAAATAACAACAAGTATCTATAACCCATCAAATGACCAAAAAAAAAAAAAATCACTACCCCATCTTCTGAGAATGGGATGTCACTCTCTTAAAATTGTACTCTGCTGATTTGGGACATAGGAAACTTTTTTTGGGGCCCAAATAAGAATGGAAAAATGGTTAAGCAAGCAAATAGTAACATTTGATGGCCAGTATTTTTGTGCTCAGCTATTTAAATGTCCTAAGACGTTTGTAGTCAGAAGTTGAACTTTGGGTTGAAAAGTTCAGGGCTTTACTGAAGGCTGGAACAGTCTGTGGGGCAGGATCATCTTAGCCATTTTGATGTTGTTTTGGATGCAGATTTTTGAGGAAACAGCTATTGAGGCAGTCTGTGAGGCTGCATCATCTGGGCTACTTCTCTTCTTTAGTGTCTGGTCCCTTTTCTTCAAAGATTTCAGTTGTCCAGTTGTCCCTGGACTCTTTGGATGGATGCTTTTAAATTTCCTGGGAAGATAAGAACAGAACCCAGACCTAATCCTAACTCTGGAGTACTACTTTTTTGGCAGGTAATATCTTTCTTAGAGCAAATTGGTTTTTTTTGACAATATAAACAGTATTCTCTTTCAATTGGAATTTAAAAAAATTCTTTTGACGTTTTGGAACTAAATATACCTTTAAGTGTATGTATTTTGAGATCACAAAGGACAATTCTCTTTGAATTTCAGTATGCCTTTTGTATGTTGCTTTTAAATCATTATAAATCCTGTGTGCTTGCTTTTGCCTTCCAAGTGTTGGGATTAAAGGTCTGAACTACCACCCCTGGATCTAAGTTTTTCTGTATTTCGAGCTTGCTCTGTGTCAGGCTGGCCTTGAACTCCAAGATCTGCGTGTTTCTGTCTTCATTGTGTTGGAATTAAAGGTGTATGCCTCTCAAGTGTTGGGATTAAAGGTATGAACTATCACCTCCCTGTTCATTGTCACTCTAGAATTTAGAATACAACTAACTCTATAGTGATCTGTCTGTCTCTGCGAGAATTAAAGGCATGGGCTAATACCGCCCTCCTCAAATATTTTATCCTAGCTCCAAATTACAGTAACCCTTAATTTACTTACAATATTTTAAATCTCTTAATTGCATTTTAATACAAAACACTGAAAATATCCTTTATATATAATTATAAGCTGATATCCAAGAGTGTGTGAGCAGTGTGACAAGCTGAAGTCTAACATTCTAACCTAAAATTAAGATCATTTTTCCTTTCATGCCAGTAAGGCAAGTATGCCTTTGGTAAATTAGCATTTGAAAATTTTATATTTTATTTTATTATATTTTTTAATGCTTAGTTACCCTTTTTAAAAAAATTAGTTTTTTTTTTAAGTTACCTCTCGAACAGTCTCCTCCCTCCTCCCCTCCCTCTCTCCCTTCCTCCCTCACTATTCTTCTTCTCAGTCCTCTCCTTCTCCTCAGATGGGGTGGGCCCCCACATATCACACTCCCTCAGTTCATCAGTCATGTGAGGGCCAAGAGCTTCTTCCTGTACAGTACCAGCCTTAACTGCTGAGCTGTCTCTCCAGCCTCTACTTCTCTATTGATGGACAGTTTACTCTCCTTTTTTTTTTTGTAATTTTATTTAAGATTTTAAAAACTTTATTTTACATTCCAATTCCCACCCCTCCCTCCCCTCCTTCCAGTTCCACCCTCCCACCCTCTTCTCCCATTACTGCCCCCCAGTGCCAACCCATTCTGGCATATCAAACCTCATCAGGACTAAGTGCCTCCTCTTCCATCAAGGCAAGATAAAGCAGCTATGCTAGGGAAATGAGCTCCAGAGGGTGAGAACATCATCGAAGTCTGGGATAGACCCCATTCCAATTGTTAGGGAATCTACTTGAGGGCCAAACAGCCCTTTAAACTTCATATATGTAATGGGCCTAGGACCAGTCCTTGCAAGCTCTTTGCTTGGTGGTTCAGTCTCTTTGAGGCCCCTTGTGTCCAAGTTAATTGACCCCATGGATGTCTTCTTGTGTTGTCCTTGATCCCTACAGCTCCCTCAAACCTTCCCTTAACTTTTCCTCAAGACTTCCTGATTTTTGTCTAATGCTTGACTGTGGGTCTTTGCATCTGTTTCCTTGATCTGCTGGATAAGGCTTCTCAGATGGCAGTAATGTTGGGTTCTTGTCCAGATCCCTCTCTCTCTCCACTAGTATGGTGATCTTGTATGTGTTGGCTATATCTACTTATGAATGAGTAAATACCCTGTGTGTCTTTTTGGGTCTGCATTAGCTCACTCAGGGTGATCTTTTCTGGTTCCATCCATGTGCCTGCAAATTTCATGATATCCTTGTTTCTGATAGCAGAGTAGTAATTCCATTGTGTAGATGAACCACAGTTTCTTTATCCATTCCTCGGTTGAGGGACATATGACTTGTTTCCACTTTCTGGCTATTTTGAATAAAGCTGCTATGAATGTAGTTGAGGAAATACCCTTGTTATTTGGCAATACATATTTGGGGTATATGCTTAGGAGTGGAATAGCTGGGTCTTGAGGTAGGACTATTCCCAATTTTCTTAGAAGGTGCAAAACTGATTTCCAGAGTGATTGTACAAATTTGCAGTGGCAACAGCAATGGGGAAGTGTTCTCCTTTCTCCACATCCTTGCCAGCATGTGCAGTCACTCGAGTTTTTGAACTTAGCCAATCTGATGGGTGTAAGATGGGATCTCAGAGTCATTTTGATTTGCAGTTCCCTAATGACTAAGGGTGTTGAGCTTTTCTTTAAGTGCCTCACCACCATTAGCATTTCCTCTAAAGTCAATTCTCAATTTAGCTCTGTACTCCATTTTTTGACTGGATTATTTGGTTTCTTGGTGTTTAATATCTTGAGTTCTTTATATATTTTGGATATTAGCCCTCTGTTGGATATGGGGTTGGTGAATATCTTCTCCCAATCTGTAGGCTGCTGTTTTGATGTAACTATAGTGTCCTTGGCTTTACAGAAGCTTTTCAGATTCATATGGTCCCATTTTTTAATTGCTGATCTTAGTTCTTGAGCTATTGGTGTTCTGTTCAGGAAGTTGTCTCTTGTGCCAATGAGTTCAAGGCTCTTTTATTAGATTTAGTGTATCCAATTTTATGTTGAAGTCTTTGATCCACTTGGACTTGACTTTTGTGCTGGGTAATAAATATGGATCTATTTGGATTCTTCTACATGTAGACATCCAATTAGACCAGCACTTTTTGTTGAAGATACTGTCGTTTTTCCATTGTATGGTACTTTTGGCATCTTTGTCAAAAATCAAGTGCCCATAAATGTTTAGGTTTATTTCTGGGTCTTCGATTTGATTCTATTGGTCAACCTGTCTGTTTTTATGCCAATATCATGTGATCTTTAGTACTATTGCTTTGCAGTAAAGTTTGAAGTCAGGGATAGTGATAACCTCCAGAGGTTCTTTTATTGTACAGGACTGTTTTCACTATCTTGGGTTTTTTGTTTTTCCATATAAAGTTGAGAATTATTCTTTCAAAGTCTGTAAAGAATTGTATTGGGATTTTGATGAGAATTACATTGAATCTGTAGATTGCTTTTGGTAAGAGGGCCATTTTCATGATGTTAATCCTACCAATCCATGAGCACGGGAGATCTTTCCATTTTCTTAAAGCTTCTACGATTTCTTTCTTCAGAGATTTGAAGTTTTTGTCAAACAGGTCTTTCACTTTCTTGGTTTGTGTTACACCAAGGTATTTTATACTGTTTGTGGCTATTGTGAAGGGAGTTGTTTCCCTAATTTCTCTCTCAGCCCATTTATCATTTGTGTAAGGGAGGGCAACTGATTTTTTGAGTTAATTTTTTATCCAGGCATGTTGCTGAAGGTGTTTATCAGTTGTAGGAGATCTCTAGTAGAGTTTTGGGAGTCACTTGTATACTATCATATCATTTGCAAATAGGGATAATTTTCCCTCTTCCTTTCCAGTTTGTATCCCCTTGATCTCCTTCAGTTGTCTTATTGCTCTAGTTAGAACTTCAAGTACTATATTGAAGAGATATGGGGAGAGTGGACAACCTTGTCTTCTCCCTTGTTTTAGTGGAATTGATTTAAGTTTCTCTCCATTTAATGTGATGTTGGCTATCAGCTTTCTGTATATTGCCTTTATTATGTTTAGGTATGGGTCTTGTATACCTGATCTCTCCAAGATTTTTATCATGAATTGGTGTTGGATTTTGTCAAAGGCTTTTTCAGCATCTAATGAGATGATTATGTGTGTTTTTTTTCTTTTAGTTTGTTTATATGGTGGTTTACATTGTTGGTTTTCGTATGTTGAACCATCCCTGCATTCCTGGTATGAAGCCTACCTGATTATGGTGGATCATATTTTTGATGTGTTCTTGGATTTGTTTTGGCAGTATTTTATTGAGTATTTTTGCTCAGTATTCATGAGGGAGATAGGTCTGAAATTCTCTTTCTTACTTGAATTTTTGTATGGTTTAGGTGTCAAGGTGATTGTAGCTTCATAGAATGAGCTTGGCAGGGTTCCTTCTGTTTCTGTTTTGTGGAATAGTTTGAGGAGTATTGGTATTAACTCTTCTTTGAATGTCTGATAGAATTCTGTGCTAAAACCATATGGCTCCAGGTTTTTTTTTTTTTGGTTGGGAGATTTTTATACCTGCATCTATTTCCTTAGGGGCTATGGGACTGTTTAATTTGTTTACTTGCTCCTGATTTAATTTTGGTAGGTGGAATCTATCAAGAAAATAATCCATTTCATTTAGATTTTCCAATTTTGTTGAGTGTAGGCATTTGAAATAAGAACTTATGATTCTTTGAATTTCCTCAGTGTCTGTTGCTATGTTCCCCTTTTTCATTTTTGATTTTGTTAATTTGGATACTGCCTTTTAGTTAGTTTGACTAAGGGTTTATCTGTCTTGTTGGTTTTCTCAAAAAACCAGCTCTTGGTTTCATTGATTCTTTCTATTTTTTTTTGTTTGTTTCTAATATATTGATTTTAGCCCTGAGTTTGGTTATTTCCTGTCGTCTACTCCTCTTGGGTATGTTTCCTTCTTTTTGTTCTAGCACTTTTAGATGCTCTTTTAAGTTGCTAGTATGAGAGCTCTCTAATTTCTTTATAATGGTGCTTAGTGCTACGAACTTTCCTCTCCGCACTGCTTTCATTGTGTCCCATAAATTTGGGTATGTGCCTTCCTTGTCATTGAATTCTAAAAAGAGTTTAATTTCTTTTTAAAAAAAAATTTTCATTGACCCAGAGATCATTGAGTAGAGAGTTGTTCAGTTTCCATGAGTTTGTAGGCTTTCTGTTGTTTCTGTTATTGTTGAAGTCCAGCTTTATTCTGTGGTGGTCTGATAAAATACAGGAGGTTATTTCAACTTTCTTGTATCTGTTGAGGCTTGCTTTGTGAACAAGTATGTGATCAATTTTGGAGAAGGTTCCATGAGGTGCTGAGACGAAGGTATATTCTGTGTGTTTGGATGAAATGTTCTGTAGATATGTTAGGTCCATTTGATTCATGACATCTCTAAGTTTCTTTATTCCTCTGTTTAGTATCTGTCTCATTGATCTGTCCACTGGTGAGAGTGGGGTGTTAATGTCTCCCACTGTTAATGTGTGGGTGATGTGTGATTTAAGCTTTAGTATGGTTTTTTTGTTTTTGTTTTTGTTTTTTAAATGAGAGGCTGCCTTAGTATTTAGAGTGTAGATGTTCAGAATTGAGATGTCATCTTGGTGGCTTTTTTCTTTAATAAGTATGAAGTGTCCTTTCCCTTTTCTTTTGATTAATTTTAGTTGAAAATCAATATTGTTGGATATAAGAATGGCTACTCCTGCTTGCTTCTTGGGTCCATTTGCTTGGAAAACCTTATTCTGGCCCTTTACCTCTTTGTTGCTGAGATGTGTTTCTTGTATGCAGCAGAATGATGGTTCCTGTTTTGGAACTCATTCTGTCAACCTATGTTTTTTTATTGTGGAATTAAGTCCATTGATGTTGATAGATATTAGTGACAAATGCTTGTTGCTTCCTGTTGTTTTGGTGTTGGTTGTGGTTGAGTGTGTGTGTGTTTACCTTCTTTTAGTTTTGGGGTTACTTATTTCCTAGGTGTAGATATCCTCCTTGGGTTGGAGTTTTCCTTCTAGTATCTTTTGTAGGGCTGGGTTTGTAGATAGGTATTGTTTAAATTTGGTTTTGTCATGGAATATCTTATTTTCTCCATCTATGGTGATTAAAAGTTTTGCTGGGTATAGTAGTTTGGGCTGACATCTGTGGTCTTGTAGGGTCTGCAAGATATCTGTCCAGGCCCTTCTGACTTTAAGAGTCTTTGTTGAGAAGTCGGGTGTAATTCTGATAGGTCTGCTTTTATGTGTTACTTAGCCCTTTTCCCTTGCAGGTTTTAATATTCTTTCTTTGTTCTGTATGGTCCGTATTTTAATTATTATGTAGAGGGAGGAATTTCGTTTTTAGTCCAATCTATTTGATATTCTGTAGGTTTTTTTTTATATGTTTATAGGCATCTCTTTCTTTAGGTTGGGGAAGTTTTCTTCTATTATTTTGTTGAAAATATTTCCTGGGCCTTCAAGCTTGGAGTCTTCTCTTTCTTCTACTATTTTTTCTTAGATTTGTTTTTTTTCATAGTGTCCCAGATTTCTTCAATGTTTTTTTTTTTTGGGGGGGGGGTCAGGAACTTTTTAGATTCACCATTTTCTTTGACCAATGCATCAATTTCAATTGTATCTTCTAGGCTTGAGATTCTCTCTTCCATCTCTTGTAATCTGTTGGTGATGGTTGTGTTTGTAGTTCTTATTCTATTCCCTAGGCTTTCTATCTCCAGGATTCTCTCAGATTGTGTTTTCTCTATTGCTTCTATTTCCATTTTCAGGTCTTGTACATTTTTATTTACTTCCTTTACCTGGTTGATTCTGTCTTCCTGTAGTTCTTTAAAGGAATTATTCATTTCATTCATCTGCTTGTTTGTGTTCTCTTGCATTTCTTTAAAGGATTTGTTCATTTTGTTCATCTGTTTAGTTGAATTTTCCTTTATTTCTTTAAGAGATTTATTCATTTCCTCTTTTAACGCCTCTATCATCCTAATAGGGTTTGGCTTAAGGTCATGTTCTTGCGAATCAGTTTTGTTATGATAACCAGGGCTTTCTGTAGTAGGATAGTTGTGCTCTGAAGGTGTCATATTGTCTTGGCTCTTTTGTTGGTTGTGTTTTTATGCTGGCCTTTAGCCATCTGGTCATGGTTGGATGATCCTGGCTGTTCTTTGTGTAGGAGGCATGAGTGTTCCTGTGCTATGAACCTGAGTGTTCCTGGTGCTGCAGGATTGAATTAGGCCAGTGGAACTGTGTCTGAATAACAGAGCTCAGGGGGAAAGCACCAAGCACAGGACACCTGGAGGTGTCCCTGGCACTCTGAATTTTCCTGATGCTGGAGGTCTGGATGTTGCTGATGTAGCAGGCCTAGTGTCAGCTTGGATATTCCTTTTACAACTATTCTTGTGGTGGTTGGTAGAGCAGTGGTCCCACAATTAAGGTTGTGTTTCCTGCTGTAGAAGGCCTCAGTGTTCCTGTTGTATCCCAACTGGTGACCTCTAGATATTCCTAATGTTGTAGGCCTGGTGACTCTAGGTGGAGTCAGTTTGGATGCTGTGGATGGAGGCCCTAAATGTCCTTAAGGTTGCAAGCCTGGTGACCCCAGGTGGGGCTGGTCTAGGAGATGAGGCTAGGTGCTCCTGGTATATCAGGCCTAGGTATTCCTGATGTTGCAGGCCTGGACATTCTTGAAGTTGCAACCCTTGGGTCCTCAGGTGGAGCTTGTTTGGAAACTGGCAATGGATGATCCTGAAGTTGCAGGTCTGGGTGTTGAGTTGAAGGCCTGTATATCCTAGGTGTGGTGGGTACAGGAAAATGGAGCTGGATGCTCCTGGTAAGTGAAGCCTTGTAACTCTGGTGGGGGGGGGGCAAGGTTGGTACAGTGGAGATTGGGGCACAGCTCTCATCTCAGGGGGCTGGGCATGTCCCAGAGCTCTGGGCATCATAAGGAATGGTAGCAGGGAGGGAAGGGAAGAAATTCAACCTGGATGATCCTGAGGGTGCAGGTCCTGGGAACCCCCAGGTAGCACAGATCCAGAAGATGGTGCTTGGAGGGACAGCCCTTAGCTCAAGGCAGCTGGAGGTGTCCCAGAGCACTGGGTGGAGTGGGGATTTTTGGGGGGAGGCAGGAAAGGGGATCTTGCCCGGGTGTTGAGTTGAAAGCCTGGAGACTGGAAGTGTAGTGGGGTCAGGAAAATGGAGCTGGATGCTCCCCATGAGTGAGGCCTTGTAACTCTGGGGTGGGGGGGCAAGGTTGGTACAGTGGAGCTTGGGGTATAGCTCCAGTTTATTCTTCTAATTTTCATATACACATAGTACTTTAGTAAGGTTTTTATTTATTTATATATTTATTGTGTTGTAATTAAATTCATGGCCTCTTTTCTATTGAGCTACAACCCTGGCCATCAGTGATCTTTGCTAATCAGTTTCTAAGATACAATAATTTTTCTAAGATAGAAAAATTTGAATGATATTTTTGGGTATAAATATATATGCACTTAAAAAGTACCAACCTCGCTGTATTGATTTTTAAAGGAGCCCCATCTGTTAATGCCCTTAAATAGTGTGCTTGCCCTCTTTCCCTATACTTCTACTAGATATCACTGACAAATGGGAAAAGCTAGCAATTGAAAACGTGTCCCATGCTGCCTTAATTTGATATTTGTGTATATTTTCTTATATGAGACTATTTTGATTCTTTGCCCATTTTTCCTATTGTTATATTCTATTCTAATTCTTTAGTGCTTTCATAGATTACATGTAACTCTTTAATTCATCTGGAATTTATTTTGATTTTATGGAATGAAAAATGTTTGGTTCTGGAAGACATTCAAAGGCTAGTGGGCTTTGAAATTGTCTGGAAAAATTTAGAGGGTAAAAATAAACTTGTTGCCTTTGGAACATAGTTTGTTTCAGTTTTATTTAAAATCTTACTATTAAGATTTTAATAGTAAATTCTGTAAATTCTGTATATAGCAGGAGGACCTTTTTCTACTAGTATAGCAGAAAGAGGAATCTGGGTTCTTAGTGGGCATGTCAGATGAGTGCCTACTGGTAGTTTAGGACAAACTATATTTGAGCAGAATTGCATCTTCTTTATAGTGAAGAAACAAATATTTTGTATTTAAAGTACAACCATCTTGTGTCATGTGATAGCTTTTTATATGACTGATGAGATATTTGAATTTCAGTGGCATCTGCTTAAAGTTTCTAAGGATGAGCACTGTGGCCTTGTAGTCTAAGATCTGGAGACTAAGATGCATTATTTTCTGTAGCAAAAGGAGTTCTTGATTATCTGAGGCACTGGAGTAGGTTGAGAGTCTAGAGATGTGTGGATGGTTCTACAAGAGCTCCCATACATCTTTACAGGTGGTAGGTAGAGGGACATAACACACAGAAGAGCAGGGGCAGTGACCACAGAGGCACAGGTTGGAAGGACAGGGTCACAAGTCAAGGAATTTTGCAAGCTCTATTGAGGCAAGAGCTGTTCCTTCCCAGCATGGAGGTAGTATGGCATATGCCTGAATTTTGGTCCAGTGATAACTATTTTAGGCGTTTGGGTCCCAAGATTAAAGAGTAAACTGTTAATTTTAAGACAGTGAGAAATGTATTACTACAGATGTAGGAAACTAGGTGAGGGCTGTTAATAACAAGATCTTATTATTTCTCTTCTAGTAATTAACAAAACTTAACTTTTGACTCTTGTTGTTCTGGCCATTGTGGTTCTCTATGTTAGTGGCATCCTCTTTTGATTCCTGTGCTTTGTTTCCATTTTTCAGTGGGAAGTTGTAGTCTTTCAGTGTTGTGCCTTTTCCACACTGCTCTGGCTACTGGGAACTCCTTTACGTTTGATATGAATTTGAGAGTTATATTTTAATGTGTTTGGAAAAAAAAGCATTGGAACTTTGATAGAGAATTTTATTGCCTCTATAAGTTGCTTTGTGTTTTATTACCAAATTCATAAATGTGAGATTCTTTCTAAATATTTAAATTGTCTTTAGTTTCTTTTGGCTGTACTTCATATTTTTTAGTTTATAGTAATTTTTTAAAAGATTTATTTATTATGTATACAGTGTTCTGTCTGTATGCATGCCTGTACTCCAGAAGAGGGCACCAGATCTCAATGTAGATGATTGTGAGCATCATGTGGTTGCTGGGAATTGAATGTGGTTGCTGGGAATTGAACTCAGGACCTTTGGAAGAACAGCCAGTGCTCTTAACCTCTGAGCCATCTCTCCAGCCCAGTTTATAGTAATTTTTAAGTCTTTTATCTCTTTGGTTGATTTTAGTTTTTGAGTATATTTGTAAAAGTGACTTATTTTTTGGTTTATTTTTCCCCCTCCCTCCCATTCCTCTCCCTCCCTGTCTTTATCTTTTTCTTTTATTTCTGGGTAGGGTTTTACGGTAAACTCCACACTGGCCTGGAACTCTCTAAGTAGATGAGGCTGGCCTTGAATTTAAGGTAATCCTTGTCTAAGCCTCTCAAGTACTGAGATTGTAGATGTGACCTCCATGTCTGACTCTCATTTGACTTTTGTGTGTTGATTTTTGTTTCCTGTAACTCTGAATTTATTTAGCTGCTGTGGTAATTTTGTAATTTCTTTATGAGATTTCCAGATTGAGGATCATGTCTTATAGAAATCACACTTTCCTTTCTGATTTGGATGAGTTTTAGTTACTTATTTGAATAGTCCTAGCTAGAACTCCCTACTGGGCTAAACAGCGGTGCTTGTCTTTGTGTTCCTGATTTTACGCATTCAGTCTTTCATCTTGGAATATGATGTTAGCTTTTAAGTTTGTAAAACTTAAAAATTGTTATAAATTGTTGTTAATCGCTAACCTTTAAGAAGGTAATTTATTATTTTTGTTAGTCTCAAATTTTAGAGTAGAAGAAATTTTCATACAGTTAATAATTTTTATAGTTAGCCTTTTCACAGTCTGGAGTACACAAAAGTATCATTGAAAAAGAAGTCAAAGGAGGTGAGAACTCGAAGCCTTATGAAATGAAAGATCCCACCTGCCTTCCTCAGGATTCTGGCATCTGACAACTACAGCTGCTTCTAGTGCTTCTCTTTTGATCACTGTGAACAGAAGTGGAAAGGTTGTTCAGGTGAACCCT
>CAJQZJ010000175.1:369505-382141 GCA_907164525.1 Lophiomys imhausi
ATCACTGTGAACAGAAGTGGAAAGGTTGTTCAGGTGAACCCTTCCAAGCCTTGGTCATTTTTGCATGTATGCATTTAGCTTGATTTGAAGTCGCTCTTTTTTTTTTGTTTTTTGAGACAGGGTTTCTCTGTATAAGAGGTCTGGCTGTCCTGGACTCGCTTTGTAGACCAGGCTGGCCTCGAACTCACAGAGATCCGCCTGCCTCTGCCTTCCAAGTGCTGGGATTTAAGGCGTGCGCCACCACGCCTGGCGATGAAGTCGCTCTCTTAAGTGGTGGCCAGTTTCTTTTTCTGATACTTTTGTTTACACTGGAAAGAAGGACCGTGGCCACTGTTGCTGAAACAGAAGAATGGAGATGAATTAGTTCCTAGGAAGACTGAGTACCTTAGAGTCGGAACATGCATAGTTCTTTCATAGTTAAGATGTCCTATTATTTGTATTTGTGGGTTTATTTTGATAACATTTAGGTAAGTTTTACACAAATATGGACTAAATCTTATGTATGTGTGAGAATTACATATGCTTATATATTTAAATATATATGCAAGATATTTGCATATTTGAAACATGTATCTATAAGACAATTCTGAACAAAGGAAGCAGGTTGAGGCTAGAGAGATGACCCAGCAGTTAAGAGTACTGGCTGCTCTCCCAGAGGACCCAGGTTCAATTCCCAGCACCCACATGGCAGCTCACAATTTTCTGTAACTACAGTTCCAGGAGATCCAACATTCTCACAGAGACATACATATAGGCAAAACACTAATGCACATAAAATAAAAAAATAAATTAAAAAATATTAAAAAACAGGCCAAGTATTTCTTGTAAAAAAATGAGTTTAGGTTTATTACAAGGGGTAGCAAGAAGGCTCAGCAGATAAAGGCACTTTCTGCCATGTCTGATAACCTGAGCCTGATCCCAGGAACACACATGGTAGAAGGAGAAAACCAACTTTCAGTTGTATTCTGACTTCCACATGTGCACCGTGTCATGAATGTGCCCACTGTAAGCACATACTTGAACATACAGTAGATAAAAGAATTTAAATAAAAAGAAGTCTGTTATGATATAAAATTATTATTACTTGTTGTTGTTATTATTATTGTGTTTGTGTGTAGAGTGCAGGCCTGTGCATGCCATGATGCACATACGGAGTTCAGAGGACAACTTTTGGGGTCGTTTTTCTTCTCCCCATTGTTGGTTCTGGGGATCATATTCAGGTAATGAAGCTTGTGTAAGAATTGCTTTTACCAGCTAAGTCATCTTGCCAGCCCAATTTTTTGTTTTTTAAAGTTAATCTTCAGGTACAGAAAAGAGAAAGAGGACTTGATGATTTTTGATTCCTCTTGATTGCTGTGGCTTGAGTCATCTGCAGCCATTGCTATCCATACCTTTCTTGTGCCTTCACTTGGGTTATAATTCTCCATCATTATAGACTTAGGACTTTATGGAAGTGAATAGACTTTTCTATTAATTTCTTCCTTACTGGAGTAAAATGTCTACTGTTACAGATGGCCTGATTATCATGGATGCATTTAAAGGACCAGGGTAGTTTGAGAGCATTTTATAGGACAAGTCTACCATACTTCTTTGTAAAGGGAATTGTGCTACTGGATTGGGCACTTATTTTCCTCAGTTGGCGTAACTGTTTCAAAGGACTTTTAATTGCATAGTAAAGATGAGTGGGCAGCAGGATGCTGGGGATGCTGGAGCCATCTTCATGTTGTCTACACTCTGATGATGGGTTTTTCAGATTGTGAAACCAAGTTTCCCATCTTCATCTAGGGCTCAGGACTTAATTCACCAGATCAAATTCATAAAGTGCTGATGCTTTTCAAAAGCCAAAGGGCTGTGTATTAATGTGCTTTGGGAGATGGACCTTTCCATTCCTTGTAATTTGCTTTCAGTGTTGGGAGTTTCTAATTGTGTTGATATTGCAGTACCAAGTAGTGTCTTCCTCCTAATAACAAAGTTGCCTAGAGTATGAGGGACTCAGGCAGACATGAAAATAAACATGTGCTAAAGATTTCATATAACTCATAGTCAGTCTGGAATCAGGCACGTAGTTTAACTGGTTCAAAGGAAAACTAATGCAACCCACAAATTTATGTGGGGTGAAGGAATGTTGAAGTGGATTGCATATGGAACAGCTGTTTGAGGGAGGAGGAGGGGCTTAGGAGAGACTGGAAGTCAGTTGAATCTTCTACCTGAGAGAGAGAATCTTCTACCCTCCTCTCATAGGGAAGCCTGCTATGAGGGTTGTGGAGCTGCTGCTCTAGAATGGAGTCTGCTGAGATAGAGGGACTGCTAGGCATGGGGCCAGGTTTTCCTGATACAGCTTTCTTGACCTGTTCCTGTGAATTGTAGAGGGCAGAGCTTTGGAATATTTGCTTGTCACTGTGAGCTGTGATGGGCAGAAATCTGGGGTATTTGAGTTAATTTCTCTGGATATTCTTGGAACTCACTGACTTTTTATAGCTGCATCATTATGTTGTTAACTAAAAATATTTTGGCTTTAAATATTTGATTATATACAGACCTAGGTTTGAATTTACTTTGCTGGTCTTATAGAAACTTGATAATTTCCCTTTGAATTTGTGACATTTGTTTTGTTTTGTTTTGTTTTTCTTTTTTGATTGTTTTTGTTTTTCTGAGAGGGTGAGAGAAAGCAGCTGGTGGTTACAGCAAGGAAAAAGAGTAAGTGTGGTATCATTTGTATGCTTTTTAGAGCAAGCATGAGCCATGCATGAAGTTATGGAGGCTGTCCAGGGGCATTGGAAAGAACCCAGGCTTTTCAGTAATACCACTTGCCTGTCACAGGAATGTCACCCTAGGATAGACACATCACCTAACTTGTTGAAAGTTTCATTTAATTCCTCCTGAACATTTTGAATGTATGCTACAGAGAACAGTTTTACACTAACATGTGCTTGGTATAGTCTGGAACCATAGTTCTCTGAGTAAATGTTGAGTAAGTCTTTCCTTTTAATAGTTTTCTTTGATGTGATTTCTTCTGATGCATGATGCTCTCTAGTGAGTTTATTCTTTCAGAAACATGATAGAGAGGCAATAACCAGTACAATGAAATCTTCAAAAGGGTTCCAGCGATCTCTGCGTGCCCTGTTAACATGACTGGTTTCTGAACCCAGCATGTCCAGCAAAGATTTGACTGACTGTGATTCTTTTTGCTGAATGCAGGGACTCTCGCCTATGGCATTTAAAATCTCTTCAGCTCAGACTCCACATGCTGAATATTGCTGGTGTTCACACTTCCCTGGGGCTTTGTGAGCTTGAAAACTCCTATATGTAAGCTGGTAGGATGGGAGATGGTTCCCATGGTTGTACATGTCCAGTTGTCTTGTCATTTAACCTGCACTGGTTGGTTTTAGTCCTAAACCGCTAGTGTAGAAATTGAGAACCAGGCACCACGGTTCATATTTTTGGCTTTTAGTACTTGAGAGGTGGGAACAGGAAGATCAGAAAGTCAAGGCCAGCTTAGGCCACTTGAGATCACATACACATACACACATACACCAAAGCAAAACACCCCCCCCAAAAAAAAAAAAATCCAAAACACACATGGCAGCGTGTTAAGATTCTGAAAGGTTAAATAATTTGCCCAAGGTCATATGGAAAATAGCAGAACTGTGACATCTCATTAAGTTCACAGTGGGGTTGGTGGCAGGTCATTGGCTCCAGCTGCTTTATAGCTTGACAGCTCTTACACAAGTATCAAGTTGTCCGTATCAGGTGAGCTCAAGTCTCTTTTTTATGTTTGTTGAGTCAGGCTTTCATGTAACCTTGCTGGCTTGGAACTTTCTATGTAGCCAAGGCTGTCCTTGAATTGAGTCTCTTGCCAAGGACAGGCTGCTGCTATCACACCTAGTTTTCAGTTAGTTTTTGATGCATCATCTTTACATTGTTGTGCTTAATTATGTGGTTTCTTTTAAATTTCAGTTGAAAAAGTATGGTGTTTTGAATAGGTATGACCCCATAGATTCATGTGTTTGAATGCTTGGTCATAGGGAGTGGCCACTATTACGAGGTGTGGCCTTATTAGGGGAAGGGTGTCACTGTGAAGGTGGGGGTTTGAGGTCTCAAATACTTAAGCTATAGTCAGTGTGAAGCATATCCTGTCTCCTTGCTGCATGTGGATCAAGAGGTAGATAGAACTCTTAGCTCCTTCTCTAGTACCATGTCTGCCTGGATGCTGCCATGCTTCCAACCATGATGATAATGGACTAAACCTCTGAAACTATAAGCCAGTTGCTGAGGTCATAGTGTCTCTTCATAGCAATAAAACCCTAACTACAACAAGAATTGATAGTTTAAGCTGGACACAATTATAACACTTGGAAGCTTGAGGTAGGACTGCCAGCCAGTTCAAAGCCAGCCTGAGCTACATGGTGAGACCCTGTCGTAGATAAATAAATAGAAGTGGGAGATTCATAAACCTTTGTGAATATTATAATTAGTTTTAGTTTTCATTCTGTAAGGCTCTTTATAAAGACTTCTCCACCAGACTGAATGCAGTCTTTCCTAATGTTTCTTTCTTTAAAACCTTTGAGGTCTGGAGACATGACTGCTCATTCAGGTGTCATATTCTTTCAAAGTGTTCATAACTTTAAGGACTCTTATCCTCCATTTAACACCCTCTGTGTTGGGTCGTGTCTTTTTAGTTTTTAATCCCTGACTTCTCCATCTGTAGATAAGTTAATCTCATATTAGAACTAGCTTTTTAGGTTGTAGCTAGTTGTGGTGTACTCAGGCCAGGCTTTGGTATGTGGACACAATTTAGGATATTTCTAGTTACTGGATAAATAAGGCAAACCTCCAGAAAATTAGAGATGCTCTATTATGTTTAAGGGAGGTGTTTCTAATTTCTGGAAAGTTATGGGCTTTTGTTGTTGTTTGTTTTTAATGAAACTCTTATTTGCTACAGTGATGCATGTCGTCCCTAACTTGTATCTAATTAGGTTACAGGTTAATAATGATGACTTCAGTGACTTGACTGGCCCTTCATTACTCTCTTCTATTCTCTGTGTACCTACAGACTAGTTATCATCATGTCTTCCCCACTTTTTAGTTAAAGTCAAGAATGAGAAGTGAGAGGCATTATGATAAGGAATGAAATTGGAAGCTTTCCCAGTAGAAGGATAGCAACTCAGAAGTGCCCAGCAATAAAATTTTAAGTATTGAGGAGGGTTATAGAGATTTCAATGAAAAGAGAAGCTGAGAAAAATTCCCAGAGTCCATCTGCCTTTTGGTGAAACAGCAATTTCTTTCAAATATTTCTTGTTTTTCTAGTTTAGTTCTTTGCTCCCAAAGTTTTTTCTAGCTGTGAAAAATGTTAAAATGAATTTAAGGTGTATGAATTAAGAAATAAATTATGGTCTGAATTCTGTGGCCTATGATCTGGGAATAAAGTGAAGATTGTTGGTTGTAGAGGAATTTCAATCCAGCAACACGGCTCCTCTGGCAAGGGATCACCTCCAAAGACCTAGGTCTGTGTGATCTGGCTGGAATACAGAGACACTCTTAGTACACATCTTTAATCTCTCTGGCTGGAATTTAATATACACCTTTAATCCCAAGCATTGATGTCTAATTGAGGGACAAAGTGACAAATCAGAGATAGATTTGACAGAATGAGTCAGAGATAGGATATGCCCAGCTCTCACTAGAATAGACAGGAAAGAGAAGCTACTTAAGAGCAGTGCAGAGAGAGAGAGAGAGAGAGAGAGAGAGAGAGAGAGAGAGACCAGGGGAGTTTGTGGAGACAGTATAGTTCAATGTAGTTCGTTTGAATGCAGTTGAGTTCATGCAGTTCAGTTAATGGAGGCAGTTTTTCCAAGCAGAGCAATTCAATGAGAAGCTGAGAGAAGCCAGTTTGAATCAGCTTGGAGAGGAGCTTTGAACCAGAACAGCTGAGTTGAACCAGCTAGCCGGAGTTCAGAAAGAACTGAAAAGGACGAGCTTATTTAGCACTAAATCTCAGAGGCTGAAAACATTCTAGGTCTAGGTTAGCAGATAGAGGCTGGAAGCTGAAGCCTTCAAGGTTCAGGCTTGCAGAATATTAGATTGCACAAAGACTAGACGCTTTCAGGCCTAGGCTTATGGATAGTTAGATAGAAATGCTCTGGACTCAGCCCAAGCCATGTATTTTTAAAGCTTGGGTACAGCTCTCATCTCATCCCCTCATCTGGGGGAAATGAAAGTAACTTTTATAGTTGATGACAAATAAAGAACAGGCATAAGCCAGTCACGGAATTGCTTGACAGAAAAGAAAAGATAGGGCAATAGGAGGAGTCTCCCACATTTTGGGAGAGTTACCACAAAAGTTGGGATGATAGACAGATAGGAGGGGTCTCCCACAGTCTGGGTGAGTTGCCACATAGGTTGGGGTGATAAGAGACAGGTTATAGACCACAGTTCCAAGCTGAGCTTTGTCCACAGTGATTGAAGATTGTGTTGCTAGTACTATTTTCAGGTATGTTTGAATTGATTGACTTGTAGGTGGATGTGAAACTTCCATCCCTGCATGCCTTACAGTTCCAGTGTGAAATGCTGACTCAGAGATGTGATGCTTTGGATGTCCTTGCTCATGAGCCAATACTTGTCTTTCCACATTTAATTTTTCATTTGGTAGTCCAACTTTTATTTGACAGTAAAGTAGGCAAGTTTCTGTAAAGTAGACCTATCATGATAATATTCCCACTGTCATTAATCTCATTTGCTTCTGCAAGTTAGCTAAGATTGAATTTTTTTTTAAAGTTTTTGAAAGTAACTGTAGTAGTCACAAACTACAACCATATTTTGTGTAGTGTTTGTACCTAAGATTTGGTTTTGTATCACATAAGAATTAAAACTTTATGTTAAGATTCAGATAGATTTTCTGACTTGAGTACATAGAACGGACGTGCTTTGTGATATCTAGCTGGGATGTTTAATTGCTCTGCTTCTTTGAAGTCTTTGTTCCATTTCTGCATCTGAGTTTCTTCCTAAAAAAAGGAATGTTGACACCATTCATATAGTTAAATCTGGAAAGATACAGGGGCTAGATATATACTTTGCTGTGTTTGTCCTATGGAATACTGTACACCAGTGCAGAAGGTAACACTTTCTCTCTTTTTCTTACATGGATGAGTCACATAGGTGTGAGGAGTAAAGTAAGTCAACTATGGAAGATATGCACTTTCTAATATCTAAATAAAGCTAAAAGAGTTAAGACTAATTATGGTCATAGAAGTTAGAATCATGGCTGTCATTTAGGATGGTTAATCTTTGGAAGGGACGTGTTGGAAGGGGCTCCAGGGGTGCAGACAGTGCTCTTAGTCTAGTTGTACGCACCTCATAAAACCTCATCAGATGATATATGTAGGAGTTGCATATTTTCAGCTTTTCTGTTTTATTAGCATGTATTAATTATGCATAATGGTTTCATTACAATTTTTTCATGTCTATATATTTTGATCATATTCACCCCCATTACTCCCTCTTGTCCCTTTCCCATTCCTGCTGATTCCCCTTCTCTTCCTAAGTAGTCTCCTACTCCCGCATCTTTTCTTTCCAGTGAAATTAGTTAGGGTATTTACAGGACCATGGGTGAGAATGTGTTTATAGGAGCGGATAAACACCTTACCAGTGGCTACACCACTGAAGACAATTTTCTTCTCCCAGCAGCCCTTAACTACCTAGAAATCCCCAGAGTGGCATGGGCCCATGTGAGCCACCCCCCATGACAGGATGTTGACAGGCACAATCTTGTATAGACTTTGCATAGATAATGATAGCCATTGTGAGTTCAGGAGTGCCATGGCTCTGTCATGTGTGAACAACATCCTTGCACAGCACCCATCCCCCAGGCCTTACATTCTTTCCATCTTCTTTCCGATGATGTTCTCTGAGTCGTGGAGGGTGTTGATGTGCTGTTTATGGCTGAGTTTTCAGCAGTCATTCATTCTCAGCACCTTGGTCATTTACACATCTCTGTAGTTACTGCTGGCAACCAAAGGAAGAAACTTCTCTGACAAAAGCTGACAGCCATCACTAAGGTGACTGCAGATTATGTCTGAGGTCTTTTGGCATTCCTTCTCCAGCTCCTAGACATCTGTCTCACTACTGGGAATTCCTCTGTCTTCAGTTTTAAAGACTGAAAATGTATACCAAGACAACACACACAGAAGGAGAGAGGGAAAAAGAGGGAGAGAGGAGGGGAGAGGGAGAGGGAGAGAGAGAAACAAGAAAGGGATTACTGGGGAAGTCATGAGAACTAGGTTCAAATTTCAAGTACCCCACTAAAATCAGTGGTTCAACCTCTCATCTGTCTCTCTGAGCCTTAGTGGCCATATCTGTAAAGTAGAAACAACATTTTGTTTGCTTCCTATATCAGTATCAATTGAGGTAAAACATGAAGGCACATTGGCAGCTAGAGAAAGTACTCAGGATATAAAGTAACATTACTTTTCTGTTGTACTTTTGTATTTGTTGTAATGTTACTTTTACCTAGAAAGGATATAAATTCAAAAGTATTAATTAAAGGAACCACTAGTTGAATGACATCTTGATCCGCTGAACCACTTTGTTTGAATCTTTCCCCAAAATGACTAGCTGCTTATCTGACTGCCTTCCCTGACCCTCGTTTTAAAGCTAAGTCTTTCAGCAGGTAGAAGCTAAGCTTTCCATGTGTGCTGGCTATGGTGCTAGGGACTTAACAGTGAACAGTGTTGATCACCCTTATAAAATAAAAGGAAAATTATTATGAAAGCAACATTGAATGAGCTTCTCAAATGCAGTTCAGAGGCCATTGGGAAGCAGGATTAATGCAGGTCTGCAACTGGTGCCTAAACTGGGAGCTCTGGTCATTTTGATTCTTTGGCTGCAGTATCTGGCATGGGAAGAACCAGAGTTACTTGTATGGAGATGTACAAAAGATAACAAATGGTTATTGTTTTGTGGACATTTTCCACCCTTTATCCTCTGCTGGCCATATACCCCTCTGCCTTCTCTATACTCCATGGAAAACTTGCACTTTTCTTCCCTTCCTTCCTTAGAGGAACTATTTGGAGCTTTCTGAGCCCGAGTCTCCTGGATTGTAATTCCCAAGACTCTATATAAAGTCCTGTTGCGTTTGTACATTTTTGCATCTAAATTGATTGACACCCTCACAACCATTAAAACTAAGGGGAAATCCAATGAAACCCTTAGAGCTGGGAAATGCTACAATCAGATTCACACTTGTCTACAGTATGAAGGACTGGCCATGTTGGCAGTTGGCCAAAAATGAAAGAAATGATGTCAGCAATGGTGTGAGCAAAGATGAGTGTTCAGCAAAGGTGGTGCTAGTAAGGAAGTGATAGATTTAGACCTGGAGATAACGCTGCCAGGCCTCCACTGACTTCAGTGAATTTAGAGAGTGAGTAAATGGGAAGGATAACCTGACTTGTAAGCTTCTTGGCCGAGCATCTGGCAGATACTCTTCTGTTTATTGAGATGGAGAAAGATTGTGAGCAGGGGAACACGAAGAGAAGAATGATAGGGCATTTATTTTGGATGTGCTGGGTCGGATACAATTATTAGACTCTCATTGCTTACTGTCCAAGTATTCAGTAAGCAAGAGGAAAGAATTGCATTGGTATCCATAGTGAAAGATCACCTTAAAGTTACCATGAAGAAAAGAGCAGAATGGAAGTAGAGAGAAAACAGCCAATGTCTAAGGAGTAGAATTCCTCAGAATTAGGAGGCCTTATAGTAGAGGAAGAGCCATCTCAGCTGGTAGAACTATTGGGTAGTAGTGTCATAAAAGATGAGCAAGGCCAGCCTTTCAGACATGTCTAGAATGCCCCCGAGAGGTAGGTGAAAATGAGAGAGAAGTGGCTATTGGGTGTAGCATCATGGAAACACTCTAGTTATATCATGGTAGCTTTGATGTGATGGTGGGACAAAATAGCTGATTGTGGTTGATTGAAGAAGTGGAAATGAGGAAGTAGAGGCTATGTGTGGTCACCGCAACATTTGCCTGGACAGTCAGTTTAGATGGATACTTTGATAACCCTGACTTATGTGAAGAATCTTAGCGTTCCATTCAGTAGGGTCTGCATTATCCATAAAGGGCTGGAGGAACTTAACATTGGCCTTTGACCCCTGGTAGTTTTCCTTGTTAGGAGTTAAGAGATTTTGAATTTCAGAGGCATCTTCTATTTAGGAATAAAATTGAATGTTCAGTCTGTGTTAACTTCTGGAGTTAGTGTTTTAATAAATTAAAAGACTACCTTTTCAGGAAAATAATTATAAGCCTTGAAAATTATTCAAAGACTACTTCATCTTGAAACACTTAGCAATTCACTTTTCTGGGTAATTACAGTGTTGCAGTAAGACCAACATCTAAATAGGGATTGCATTTGGCATTTACTAAACTCAGCACTATTTCTGTGGTTTTGATTTTTTCTTTATAAATAGAATTTTAATCGGTGTAGGTTAGATTTTTTTCCCCAAGCCTGTTATAATTAGCAGTGGGCACAACTTAACCCTAAATAATGTGTGTAATGAATTTAATGACACTTAACAAGCACTTCTACCATTCAATGAAAGCTAGTAGGATTTGAATTTAAAAAAAAATCTGTAACATTGCAGGAAGGGCAGATAGTGGTTTAAAGAAAGTTATCACAGTTTGCTTAATCCTTTCATTGGGACAATTTGTACTTGTGGTTAGAAGTCGTGCAGTTCAAAGTCATGGCTTTCCACAGCGGTTTAGCTCACTCACATATTGAACACACTGCAAAGTAAGACAGTCACTGGGAGAAAGTGTTGCTGTAGGGATGACTTCCAAAGTGTGGTCTGTTGTCTGCCGGGTTAGGCTCACTTATTGACCAATGTGGAGGCTTTATTTATTTATTTATTTATTTATTTATTTATTTATTTATTTATTTATTTTTTTACTTACTTACCTATCTATCTATCTATCTATCTATCTATCTATCTATCTATCTATCTATCTATTTATTTTTCAGTGTAAAGACAAGCCATTAATTTAGGACCGTGGTTAAAATGTACCCTGTCTGGGCTAAAATCTCAGCTTTTTGGCTCTGCAAGTCATCAGAAACAAAGAACAGTCTGAGAAGTTGTCATGGCCAAGAACAGCCTAGGAGTGTATAACCAAATGTATTTTGGTGTCCCGATGGTCCCTGACACAGAAGATAATATTGAGTCAAAACTAAGGCAATGTAAAAAGTGTGTGCATTCTAATTAATACAGATGTATTAGTATTGGTTCATAATAAAAGTCATCACTTACATGAGAGTAATGTTAAGATGCTATACTAAGGAATTGTGGGTACGTGGTATATGATGATTCTGTTCTGTCCATTGCAATTTTTCTAGCAATCATAACTATCAAAGAAACATTTGTTAAGAAAAAAGTATAAAAAAAGAAAAATTGCGTAGGAGATATTTTATAGCTATATTTGAAAAATACAACCTGCCATACTTTGTGATTCTAAGTTATAGGATGATGTATTATGTCTGTCTAGCTGGGTTGTTGAGAGGAGTAAATGAGGTAAGAAAAGTAAAGTATCTAGCATTGTGTCTGTGTTTTCATGTGCTGTGGCAAATATCTAAGGAAAGCAACTAAAGAAAGGTTCCAGACACAGTCTACCATGGCAGAGAAGTCACGGCAGCGAGTGCTTGAAACAGCTAGTCTCTGTTTCCACAGTCAGGAAGAGGAAAGCTGTGAATGTCTGTTCTTAGCTGCCTTCCTCCCTTTTAAATAGTCTCTCCCTCTTCTTCCTCTCTGCCCCCCCCCCACATGTGTGTGCTTGTGTGCACATACACTCGGAGGCTAGAAGAGGGTGTGGGATCCTTTAGACCTTGGTTACAAGAGGTTGTGAGCTGCGTAGGTGGGCTCTGGGAACCTCTGCAAGAGCACTGTGTGATTTTTACCTGTAGAACTTTCTTTCCAGCCACTACTCATGTCTGGGATCCAGGGAATATTATTCCCTACTGTTGCAGCTGGTCTTCTCACCTCAGTTAACCTGATCAAGATAATCTGTACAATGCTCAGAGACTAATCTAAGCTAGACAATCTTGTAAAAAGAAATATGGCTAATTAAGATATTTAACCTGTATTTATATTATTGTTAATTTGTTCCGCAGCTTTTAATCCTTATTCCGCCATTATAAATGAACACACAGACACACCATTTGCATTTTAACAAGCCTTGGCCTGAATTGTGTAATCCTAGCCCATCTAAGCTAGCTCTTAATTCTGTTACCCAAATATGACCCCATATATACATACATCCCCTTGGACTGCCATTCTCCACGATATGCCGATGTTCCTGGCCATGTGGAATGAGGTTCTTTACTCTAACCCATGGTGTGTGCCTCTTTCCTGCTGCTCCTGGCTGGAATCCCTTCTTCTTCCTGCTGCTGGCTGGAATCTTGAATCCTCTGTCTAAAGCACAGGCTTCCTGCTCTAATCTCAGGAAGTCCCACCTTCTCTGTCTTTGCCCAATCTCAGGCCTCGGCATTTTATTTAACCAATCAGAGTCAGTGTAAGTAACAGACAGCAAACAGGACCAATTCACACTTAGAATGCTTAATACTACCCCAACAATTCCCTCCTTTTGTCTAAAAAAAA
>CAJQZJ010000175.1:382151-423231 GCA_907164525.1 Lophiomys imhausi
TACCCAAATATGACCCCATATATACATACATCCCCTTGAACTGCCATACTCCATGATATGCCGATGTTCCTGGCCATGTGGAATGAGGTTCTTTTCTCTAACCCAAGATGTGTGCCTCTTTCCTGCTGCTCCTGGCTGGAATCCCTTCTTCTTCCTGCTGCTGGCTGGAATCTTGAATCCTCTGTCTAAAGCACAGGCTTCCTGCTCTAATCTCAGGAAGTCCCACCTTCTCTGTCTTTGCCCAATCTCAGGCCTCGGCATTTTATTTAACCAATCAGAGTCAGTGTAAGTAACAGACAGCAAACAGGACCAATTCACATTTAGAATGCTTAATACTACCCCAACACAATCTAGATGGAGTTAACCTAATCAAGATGATTCCTCACAGGGTGTGCCTGGAAGCTTTCCTCTTAAGTGATTCTAGATTCTGTCAAGTTGATAATAAACACTGACCATCATAAAAAATGTCTGTGAATAAATGTTTAGTATGTACATCAAGGAGGAGGAACCAATCAGCTTTCCCCCACTGTAGTAAAGATGGAGAAGGTCATGTAAACAGAAGCTTATTTGAGCTCACAGTTTGGAAGCAGCGTGTCAGCTGCCTTTGGAGATAGTGGGGTGTCATGGTGGTAGATAGCATGTGGTGAAGCAAACTGCTTACATTTTGAATCAGCACCACAATGAGTCTTTCTTCTTCTTGAACCTTGAAGTCTATAGGTGATAGAGCATATAAGGAAGACTATTGAATATTGAACTAGGAATTAAGATATCTGAACTTAAATTCTCAGTTTGCTACTAAATATTGCAGTAAATTAGGGTAATGTCTTTCCTTCTTAGGATCTTTATTTACTGGATGATAGATGAGAGAGAGGTTTGTGCTGGCTGTTTACTTGTAGGGTAGAGTTATCTGTTATCCAAATGAGAAATATGCTTTGGGGCAGTCATCTTGGAAGGCTTTACCTCCTCAAGGTTGCCTCCCAGGAAAATTAGTCCCATTGCCTTGTGTTTACATCTCATTTTTGTCCAAGTATAGATTGCATTATTTTGTGATTTGTCGCATTCTTTATTGCATACCTCATGCGAATTTTTAAGTGCTTCAAAAACTCAAATACACTCAAGTTTAGAGATTTGTTACCATTTACTAATCAATCAAATTTGTTAAAGATAGATCCTACAGGAATTTCCCAAAGAGGGGTCCTAGAAATATTCTAAATATGGGCAGCACTATGACTGCAGCCTTCCCAAACCATTCTCATTTGAGGGTGCATGTCTTATTTAGAAAGAATTTTGTTTTGTACCCCCTGCGGGCAGGATTCAAATCTGTTTACTCTTTGTTTTCTTTGGCCCTAGTTTTGCGATACTTACTCAAAATTTTTAGCATTTTGTCAGTGTTATATAACAGTTGGCTTTGGCATTAGCTGTTACTATTTACTGTAATTTTAAGTTAACAGCATGGGGACAATATGGCTATTGTTAAGAGTTGTGTTGTTCAGAATAAAATGTCTAAGACATTTCTACTTCCTTGTCTACAGCTAAAGTTTGGCTATGCATCCTATAAACCCAAGCTGCAAAATTGTAATATGACTTAAATTGGTGTGATGAGAGTATATACCATGCTCAGTTGTGTGAGAGCATAACACTACAGATCAGAGTAGATAGCTGTGCACACTTCTGTGAGAATATAACAGTAACTTATTTGCCAGACATTCCAAAAAAGTAACATCACTTTAAAATTTGAAGTATTTATCAAGTACAAATTCAGTTTCCCAAGTGTGCAGGATAAACTAAGTTTAAGTGACCTGAAATTCCTTCTCTTTGTGAAAATAACTTTTTAGATATTTACTATAGCAATGATATGTTTGTTAAGTTTAAAAAACCAACTCTTAAGCAAAATGTTTTTAGTACCTAATTAAATCATCTAAACATTAATAGACTGATAGTAGTGGTAGATTTTGAGTTTCCATTTAACAATGTGATCTTTCACCAGCAAATGCCTTTCCCATGGCAAGCATGATATGAGATATATACTACCATTGGAAGCCACTAATTGTAGAAATCATCAGTAGATGTTTTCCATGCATGGTTGACTTCATTTGATTTGGTCCTCAAATAACCTACTAATCTTAACTGACCAGAGAGATGCATGGCTAACGATTACATGGCTGTTAGCAGCTTGTTGAAGCCATTCACTAGGTTTGCAGTAAGTGGAATTAGTACTGTTTTGATTTTCAGGCTTTGTTTTCTTTGTACTTTTAAGGTGTGCTGTGCAGTGCCGTGGGTCCCAGTATTCGACATGGTTTTATTAGAGCTGCAAATTAGCCTTTTATTTTTAATTGGCTCATATTTCCATTAGTCATAAATACTTGTAAATGCTCACTTTCTTTAGTGTTCATTTAAAAAATAGATTTGTGCATTTATTTATTTTATGTATATGAGTGCTCAGTTTTCAGGCATACCAGAAGAGCGAATCAGATGCCATTACAGATGGCTATCAGCCACCGTGTTGTTGCTGGAAATTGAACTCAGGACCTCTGGAAGAACAGCCAGTGAGTGCTCTTAACTGCTGAGCCATCTCTCTACCCCCTAGTGTTCAAGTTTAATATTCTTAGATTTCAAATAAAATTCTTACATTTATTGTTGGATAACACTTGAATTTTCTAGCAAAAAGAAGATAATTTCACCCTTTCACTTTTTCTCCCCCCTTTTTTTGCCCCTCCACCCCCAGGGTCTCATCGCTGTAGCCAAAGCTGGCCATAGACTTACTGTTCCCAGGGTAGTCTCGGATTTGAGGCAATCTTCCTGTCTTAGTCTCTCAAATGCTGGACAGGTATGAACTGACATGCTCCATTTTTATTGCTATTTGTAATGGCAACTAAAAACTGCCTTCTAACCTATAATGGACAATTAGAAACACATTATATATATATTATGCCATTTTTTTGCCTTAGTATTTTTACTCCAGAAAAGGAGTTTTGTGTTATTGCTGTGTAGCAGAGTGTATTTTAGCTTGTTAATTAACTGTTTTTTTTTTCCTTCTTTCTATTTCCTCTCTCTTTTTTTTTCGTTTTGAGCCAGGCATTTCATTCTGTGTGGCTCAGGTTGGCCTGAACTCCAGAACACTCTTCTGCCTGAGCCTCCCATGTTGAGATCGTGGGTGTGAGACATCACATTTACCTTACTGTGCTCTTAAGCTCCTTCTTGGAGTTTAATGTTTTTTTCTTGCATATTATATGGTTATACAATAAAAAAATGTTTAGTCTTGTTTTCTGATTTTTATTTTTAATACTTTGCTAGCATACATTAATTGTTCATAATAATGGTTTTATTATGACATTTTCATGCAGCATGTAATGCACGTAGATAATGTTCACCCCTTCCACTCTTGTCCCTCCTACTCTCATCGATCCACTTCTTCCAACTAGCCCTCTTTCATGTCTTATGAGTATGTGTGACTCAGTGGGTCTCATGGAGGAAATTTATAGAGAGTGGGTGGGAGTTTGTTACAGAGTTGTGTTTCAACTCCGAGTGAGTAGGATCAAGTCTCATAGAGAGCAAATAGGCTGGTGAGCAAACACTGACAGACTGATGTCAGTGTTTCTGGTAGACTGAATTGTTCTGTTGTCAGGAAAGGGCATTATCTGAGAAAAACTTTAGTCACACCCTTAAATGACATATTTAAGTATTTTTAGCATAATATTAGGACATGAAAACTTTATTTCATAGTGTCATTAACATCACAATGGAAGAAATAGATAATTGAATAATTTAGCATTTTTACCGAGTTATAGACTTGTATTTATTATTTTTTTCACCTTATTGAACACACACCCAGTGACTCCAGGGCCAGGTGGCCTTCCTTTGCTCTTCACTTACTTCTTATCCCTTGCTTTTATGGCTTCTTCTAGACTGTTTCCTGTGGGTGCTGTGGGGTTTTACCTTATAATAGTATATACATTAAATTCTGCTTTTCTCAGGATCCCAAGTAGTTAAAGGTACTGAGGTTAGAGAAACATGTTTATTTAAATGTTAGACTTTGCATTAGTCATTTCTGTTAAATATCTGAAGGATATTAATATTTTGTGGAAATACTTTTTTAAAATAAAGTATAATGCATGTATTTGTGGAAGTCTCAGACTTAGTAACTTTTTTCGGTTTTGCATTTTTAGACTTCATAGTTTCACTGAAGTACATTGATTCTATTTGTTTTTGTTTTTGATTTTAGAGTGTATTTCTTTTTTTTTTTTGAGTTTTGTTTTGCTTTTAATATAGGGTCTCCCTTCATAGCCAGGGCTGATCCTGTACTATATATAAATTCCCCTTGTCTCTGCCTCTTAAGTGCTGAGTTTACAAGTGTTGTCCCCCATCTGTCCCTGGCTGTATCTTTATTAAACAATATTCAATGCATTTGTTAAACCTTCATTTAAACCAGGTTTTGCTTTATTGTTCTTAGAGTTTTTAAGATTCTTTTTTGTTTTTTTTTGGTTTTTCGAGACAGGGTTTCTCTGTGTAGCCCTGGCTGTCCTGGACTCACTTTGTAGACTAGGCTGGCCTCGAACTCGCAAAGATCCACCTGCCTCTGCCTCCCAAGTGCTGGGATTAAAGGCATGCGCCACCACCGCCCGGCTTTCTTTTTCTTTTTTAATGGGTTGTCAACATCATTTTTACAGCCCTATTTCTCTTGACTTAAAAATATTTTAGGTTTTTAAATGTGTGTGTACATGTGTTATGTACATGTAAGTGCAATGCCCTTGGAGACCAGAAGAGGACATGGATCATGTGCAGCTGGAGTTAGAAGTTATGTCCTATTCCACATGGCTGCCAAGAGCTGTTACTTGCCCTTCTGAATGAGCAGTCAACACGTGAGCACTGAACTGTCTTTTCAGCCCCTACTCTCTCCCTGGCTCCATTTATAACTGAGGAGGTAGAGACTGTGTGTGTCTGTTTGGCTGAACTATGGATTCCCCATTTCATAATCTGGAATTCTTGGTACACAAATGTGAAGTTCTGTATTGGAAAGAACACAAGGTTTGGAGTTAAATGCATATGGGTTTAAATTTGATGCTGCCTTCCAGCTATACCAACTAGGCATTGAAGTGCTTTTTGAGGTTATGTTTAACTACAAGAAGGAGTGCTTTAACCATCTCAAGGAGTTGTGAGAATTGCAATGCAAAATGTAAAATACTTAATATGATAGCTCTTCCTTGACTTCTAATGACTTCTGAGAAGACTCATTTTTTTTCTTTTTTTTAATATGATTTTTATTTATTTATTTTTTCCTTTATTTTTTATTTCCTCAAGTTACATCTCAATCGCAGTCCCTTCCCTATTCCCCCTCCAGTCCCACCCTCCCACCCTCAACCCCCCATCCTCTTCCATTTTTTTAAGTTTAGGTATATCTTATTTCCCCCTACAGTTTCCCCTTTCAGTCCAACAAATGGCTCTTTCTCTTATAATAATAAATACAATACAGTACAACAGAGGTAATTAGGCCACAGTTATGAGGGTTATATGGCTTAATGTACATTCCCAATGACCAGTCCATATGTATTTGGTACCTGACTTTAACATTCTACTATTTAAACATCTCCATGAGTTTAAAGTTCTATATCTGACTCAACATTCATACTAACTTGCAACACAATTTTAAAAGTATCTTCTTAGATCTATAACACTCTCTTGACTCCTAAACAACTCAAAATTAAATTATGAGACTCTAGCTATCTGTTCTTCAACCACCTCAGAGACCTGAGAGGGATAAATATATCTGATTTTATAGGAAGTACAGGGTCTGCAGCTTCCCAAACTAAGAAATGACATACCAGTGGCTGCCTGGACAGTTCCCATTTTCTCTCCATACATTACAGCATCGCTCTTCAGTCATCTGGCCCCGCTTCTCTGACAGACATTGATTGTAGAGCAGGGGCTATGAAGGACTTACCTACCCTGTCTTGGCAGAGCTGCCCCGCTTCTCTGACAGACATTGATTGTAGAGCAGGGGCTATGAAGGACTTACCTACCCTGTCTTGGCAGAGCTAGGCTGTCGACTTACCTGCTTCCAGGTTTTGTCCTTTTTGGACAGCATTCTGTCTACAGTTGGAGCAAGGGGCTTTTCCTACCAAGAGATAGGCTTGCGACTAATTCAATCATCTCCCACTGGAGATTCTTCGATGCTCATCTTCTACTTGGAGGAGAATAGGGGGTTCTGTCAGGAGTTGATATGTCTTGATATAAAAAATCTAAAGTTACGAATACATCTTTGAATGCCATATTCTTCAGATCTCTTGAGGTTTTTGAAGAGGCCCTATCTATCTCTTATATTAGGGTAAGCATATGTTGCTTGTCTCTTAGCAGATTTATTTCTGATTAGCTTAGCAAGTAACTATAATAGGCTGTCATAGTACCTAACAGAATGACCGGCTTGCATAACCATTAGTTTGCATTTCTTAATTATCCTAAACAGTTTATGACAATTAGTAGTAAAAGGCTGAAACATCACATTTCATTTTTTTTCTTTACCTCCTAACCCTTCCATCCCATTTCTCTGGGGTGGGGTGTCCTTATATAATAGTCCCTCATCTCAGTTGAGAGGTCGTATGAGGGCCAAGAGCCTCTTCATTCATTGGGGATCTACGAAGCAGTACCATCAGTGAAAAGTGTCTCTTGCCCGGGAGAGAGAACTACTAAACAAACAAACCAATAAGCATACAATAGATAAAAAAGACTAAAAAATAGAAAAAAATATAACTAATATATAAAAAATAAATAAAAAATTAAAAATAAGAAGTCTATGTCCAAGTTCCCTTTGGTGTGTTAGTTGTAGTATCGATACCTTCTACTATATAGCTAAAATCCTACTATAAGTGAAAGGATGCCATATGTGTCCTTCTGAGTCTGGGTTAGTTCACTCAGGATGAGCTTTTCTAGTTCCATCCATTTGGCTGCAAATTGCATAATTTCATTGTTCCTGATAGCTGAATAATATTCCATTGTGTAGATGTACCACAGTTTTTTAACCCATTCTTCAGTTGAGGGACATCTGGGTTGTTTCCAGTTTCTAGCTATTACAAATAAGGCTGCTATAAACATAGATGTGGAAACTTCCTTATGATTCCGTGAAGAGGCATTTGGGTGTATACCCAGAAGTGGTATGGCTGGGTCCTGAGGCAGAGCTATTCCAAGTTTTCTAAGATATCGCCAGACTGACCTCCATAGTGGTTGCACAAGCCTGCACTCCCATCAGCAATGGAGTAGGGTACCCCTTTCTCCACACCCTCGCCAGCATGTGCTGTCATTTGAGTTTTTTATCTTAGCCATTCTGAGCGGTGTGAGATGGAATCTCAGAGTCGTCTTGAGTTGCATTTCTCTGATGATTAAAGATGTTGAGCATTTCTTCAAGTGTCTCTCAGCCATTAGGGATTCCTCCTTTGTAAATTCTCTATTTAGCTCTGTCCCCCATTTTTTGATTGGATTATTTGGTATCTTGGCATTTAGTTTCTTGAGTTCTTTGTAGATTTTGGATATTAGCCCTCTGTCAGATGTGGGGTTGGTGAAGATTTTCTCCCAGTCTGTAGGCTGCCGCTTTGTTCGAATGACAGTGTCCTTTGCCTTACAGAAGCTTTTCAGTTTCATGAGGTCCCATTTATTGATTGTTGATCTCAAGTCCTGGGCTGTTGGTGTTCTGTTCAGGAAGTTGTCGCCTGTGCCAATTAGTTCGAGGGTTTCTCCCACTTTTTCTTCTAGTAGATTTAGTGTGACCTGCCTTATGTTAAGGTCTTTGATCCACTTGGACTTAAGTTTTGTATAAGGTGATAAGTATGGGTCTAACTTCATTCTTTTACAAATGGACATCCAGTTGGACCAGCACCATTTGTTGAAGATGCTGTTCTTCTTCCATTGTACCGTTTTGGTTTCTTTGTCAAAAATTAGGTGGCCATAAGTGTGTGGGTCTATTTCTGGATCTTTAATTCGATTCCATTGATCTACTGGTCTGTTTCTATACCAATGCCATGCTGTTTTTACAACTATTGCTCTGTAGTACAGCTTGAAATCTGGGATGGTGATACCTCTAGATGTTTTTTTATTGTACAGTATTGATTTAGCTATTCTGGGCTTTTTGTTGTTCCATATGAAATTGAAGCCAGCTCTTTCCAAGTCTATAAAAAATTGTGTTGGTATTTTGATAGGAATTGCATTGAATCTATATATTGCTTTTGGTAGGATGGCCATTTTTATTATGTTGATCCTACCTATTCATGAGCATGGGAGATCTTTCCATCTTCTAAAGGCCTCTTCCATTTCTTTCTTCAAGGGCTTGAAGTTCTTGTTGTACAGGTCCTTTACTTGCTTGGTTAGAGTTACCCCCAGGTATTTTATGTTGTTTGCGGCTATTGTGAAGGGAGTTGTTTCCCTTATTTCTTTCTCAGCCCATTTGTTTGTTGTATAAAGAAGGGCTTCTGATTTTTTTGAATTAATTTTGTATCCAGCCACTTTGCTGAAGGTGTTTATCAGCTGTAAGAGTTCTCTGGTGGAATTTTGGGGTCACTTATGTATACTATCATATCATCTGCAAATAGGGATAATTTGACTTCTTCCTTTCCAATGTTTATCCCCTTGATGACCTTTAGTTGTCTTATTGCTCTAGCAATAGAACTTCAAGTACTATATTGAAGAGATATGGTGAAAGTGGACATCCTTGTCTTGTCCCTGAGTTTAGAGGAAATGCTTCAAGTTTCTCTCCATTTATTTTGATGTTGGCCACTTGCCTGCTGTATATTGCCTTTATTATTTCTAGGTACGGCCCTTGTATGCCCGTTCTCTCCAGAACTTTTAGCATGAAGGGGTGTTGGATTTTGTCAAATGCTTTTTCTTCATCTAGCAAGATTATCATGTGGTTTTTTTCTTTCATCTTGTTTATATGGTGAATGACGTTGATAGACTTTCTTATGTTGAACCATCCCTGCATCCCTGGGATGAAGCATACTTGATCATGGTGTATGATACTTTTGATGTGTTCTTGAATTTGGTTTGCTAATATTTTATTAAGTATTTTTGCATGTATGTTCATGAGGGAGATTGGTCTGAAGTTCTCTTTCTTTGTTGGGTCTTTGTGTGGTTTAGGAATCAGGGTGATTGTGGCCTCACAGAATGAGTTTGACAATGTTCTTTCAGATTCTATTTTGTGAAAGAGTTTGAAAAGTATTGGTGTTAGCTCCTCTTTGAAGGTCTGGTAGAATTCCATGCTAAAGCCACCTGGCCCTGGGCTTTTTTTGGTTGGGAGATTTTTAATGGCTGTTTCTATTTCCTTATGGGTTATAGGGCTGTTTAATCTGCTTATCTGATCTTGATTTAGCTTCGGTAGGTGGAATCTATCAAAATTGTCCATTTCACTTAAGTTTTCAAATTTGTTGGAGTATAGATTTTTAAAGTAGGATCCAAATATTCTCTGGATTTCCTCCATGTCTATTGTTATTTCTCCCTTTTCATTTCTGATTTTGTTGATTTGGGTTTTCTCCCTCTGTCTTTTAGTTAATTTGGCTAAGGGTCTGTCTATTTTGTTGATTTTTTCGAAGAACCAACTCTTGGTTTCATTGTTTCTTTGTACAGTTCTTTTTGTTTCTATGTTGTTGATTTCAGCCCTAAGTTTGATGATCTCCTGCCTTCTGCTCCTCCTGGGAGTGTTGGCTTCTTTTTTTTCCAATTCACCCAGTTTAGCTGTTAATTCGCTAATATGAGCTGTCACAATTTTTTTTTTGAAGGCACTTAGTGCTATGAACTTTCCTCGTAGCACAGGTTTCATTGTGTCCCATAGATTTGGGTATGTTGTGTCGAGAAGACTCATTTTTAAAGCACTCAATTTAAATAGAGCCAAGTAAGTTCAGAAGGAAATCAAATCGAGGAGAGTGTGCCCCATACTAAGGCCTTTTTTTTTGCCAAAATTTTGTGTTGGTGACTTTAAGTGGGAATCTAATGAGTAAACAAACTGCCAGGCAGTCTAAATAAGTAAGGAATTCTCATAGCTGTAATGAGTTTGGACCTCTGGTGGCTAAGCATGATGTGAAGGGTTTGGCCTGCATATCAGGCAATGTGCTCTAATGCCCTGGAGAGGAGAGGCCCAGGTGTAGAAGAGCTGTGTATAGGGAAGGGGAACTCAGGGTCAGAGCTGGTACATTTTTGTTCACATATGAGTCTTTGTGGGATTTTTAAACAAAGTGTTTCATGGCCATTGTCTATAATGCCTCTTTGAACAGATGAGTGTCCATGTGTCTCATAATATCTTAATGATTGCACTGTACCTCTCTGAAAACTATTGCCTTTGCCCACTACATAGCAGAGTTATCCTTATGGCAAATACTTTAAAATATATTATGACAACTAGTTCCTTTTCTTCAGGCCTCAGAACATTTGTTGTCAATTGAACATTTTCACAGGACTTCACCTTAATTTCTTCATGTATATTTTTGTTAATGATAAGAGCATGCTACATGAAACACTTGAAAATGCATGGATAGAGTTCCAGGGTGATTCTTCATCTTCTCCTTGTTTTCATTTTTGCTAGTCTAAGGAAAAAAGGGTCTTATATGTAATATTTTTATAGCAAAGCAGACATTCCAGATATTAACCCTGTTATTATTTGTACAAAATATAGTTTGTACATGAACTGAAACCCAGTCATTGTTTTTTGAGAATAAGTTATAAAAAAGTGTTGTGTAACAGTTGCAGAAAATTTCATGGTTGATAAAATTAAATCTGACATGTTTTGGATAAAAAATGGTTTAATTCTATTTATATTACAAGGTTCTATATAATAATTATGGCGCCCAAAATGATTTTGAAGCAAACCCTAATACAAGTACACAAACAATACATTGACATGATCTTTGTATGAGCACTAGATCTTGTGTTTCTACTTTTTCTTTAATACTTTGTCAGGTTTTTTTTTTTTAATTTTTTGATTCAAGGTTTCTCTGTGTAGCCTTGACTATCCTAGAACTCACTGTGTAGACCAGGCTGGCCTGGAACCTACAGAGATTCACTGGCCTCTGCCTCCCAAGTGCTGGGATTAAAGGTGTGCACCACCATGCCCAGACTTTGTCAGGTTCTTTAATTTCCCAATTTAGAATTATTTTCTAGAGAAGAAAATTCATGTGATGTATCTTTGTTTGCTCCTTGTTGCTCCAGCACTTGGAAAATTTGTTCCATTAATGAAAATTATGTGGTATGGTTCCTACATAGTAGGATTCTAATCCTAAAGATGGCCTCTAGACCTGCTTCTAGCAGAAGGCCATTTGAGGTTGCTGATGAATGTTTTCTAAGGAGTAGTTCTTTGTATCTTTCTAAGTTACAAAGTCCCTGCTTGATAAAAGCTAGGGCTTTTCTCTTCAAGAAAAAATATATGTATATGGCTCAGCATACAATATTAGGTATCAAATCCTTGACTATATCTAGGGTATGTTACTCTGCCATGAGAATAGATTATAAGAGAGGCACCAAATGGACTATTTACTTTTTGCTTATGTTTATAAAATGAGTAATTATTGTCTTTGTTTTACTTGAAATGTTAGTTGTTTAGTTATAATAACTCATTACGTAAAAAGCTTTTATTAAGGGTAGTGGGATGACTATGGGCCGTACAAGCAATATGGCCAGCTTGTTTGAAGAAGTGTACTTTCATGAAGGAAGAACCTTGTTTTGTCTGTCCTATGAGATGTTAGGTATCTTGCTGACCCAGTGAAATCACTAATTCTGTGTTTGGAAAAAAGAGGCTGAACCCTGAATGTCAGCTCTTGCATATCTGAAACATTGGGCCAATGTCTTCTAGTACCATGCAATTCAAACTTCAGACTTTCCATTAGTGATTAATATTTCTCTTAAAGATATGTATCAGTGATAGGCTGTATTCAGATAAAAGAATAAGAGAAATACTGACTTCTGACTTGTTTTTATTCTATAAAAGTCATGCACTTTGCGCCATTTAGGAAATAATCAATCATAGTCACTACACAGGGACAAGTGTTAGTAGCATTTTCCCTATTAATAATGTTACTTTATCTATTTTTTGGTCTCCTTTTTTGTTTGTATGTTTTTTTAATTGAAAAATTTTTTATTTTGTGAATTTCACATCATGCACCCTGTTCTCCCCCATCTCCCACCTACCCCCACACCCACCCTCCACCTTTGCAGTCTGTCCCAGCATAAAAAATAACAGCTCATTGTGGAAGCTGCAGTGTATCTCAATATGTCCCACAATATTCCCCTTTGTTCATACATTCTGCTTGCAAATGTTCATTGTATTGACTCCTTGGTCTGGTATGAGCCCCTTGGTTCCCGTTACTCCTTCAGTACTGGAACATCACTGGAACTCCTTTCAGATATGCTGTAACTGTCCTGTGACATAGAGCTCCTGCAGTCTTGGATTGTGGAACTGATCTCTTCTTGCACTCCAGCAGTTCATTCATGGGTAGATGTTGGGGTGGGCCAACTCAAAGCCCTGGAACTGGACCAGCAACCCTCACTTGCATGGCCAGTTCTACTATGGACAGGTGTAGGGCCTTCTCTCCTGAGTGCTGCAGCATGTGAGGGGCAGGGACAGCTCTCTTGTTCTTGTGACTCCATCTGGACCAGATCTCCTGTCAGCCAATGGTGGTGAGGGCAAAAGAGAGGGGAGGGCATCTCTCACTAGCCAATATCACCACACAGCAGACAAAAGGCAGGGCTGGTTCTCCCACACTAACTCCCTTAGGGCTGGCTCACCCACAACCCCCACCTCCAGGGACAGGCAGAATTCTTCTTGTTTCTGGTTTGATTCCTGTCCTGGGAGCCTATCTGGTGTTTGCCTGGTACTGGTCTGGTAGTCATCACAGGCTACCCCATGGCACCAAAGTGGTGTTGGTATCCAGCTTGCTTTTACCCCCCCCAGGGATGTTAGGCTACTATCCATTCAAATGTTTATAGGTCAGAACACTGAATGTAGATATAGCCTCTCTCCTCTCTGCCACTTATTGATGCACAGGTGACATAGTAGTCACATCTGCAATGCCTCTAGGGGCAGGGTTTGATCTCCTTTTGTTCTCTGGATTTCTTTGCATATTTTAACATACTGAATACTAACTATACAAAGGCCAACTGCATTCTCTTACATGCATATGATGTACTCTGACAAGATCCAGACCCCATTTTGCTTTTGTTGTCCCTTTACCTGACTCTCCTCTACCCTGGAAGCTCCTTTCTGCTTTAGCCCTCCTCTTTCCATATATGAAACATACTTACAAATACCTTTATTTTTAGTTTCTGAGGTGGTAGTTCTTTATTATGTCTTATAATTTCTCTTTTCTGTCATGGGCTGTAGAGTAGAACTGGCTAGAATTATTTCTGGGTTGGTAATCCACCATTTGACTTTCTTGTTTTCAGATATATTTATAGTCCACACAGTTAAAAGTTTTGTATACTTGTAAAGTTTACAACTCATTGGTATATAGATTGGAGTTGCACGGCCACTACCACTGTTTAAATGTAGAACATTTCTGTTAAGTTCACTAAATAAATCTTGGACTCATACTTACTTTCCATTTCCTGAAACTCCTGCCTCAGGGGACCACTGACCTACTCTCTCTATAGCCTCATCTATTCTGGACATTTCATAAAAACAAAATTGTAGCACCTATGAGTCTTTCATGTTATCATGGTGTTTTAGGAGCCAGTCTACACAGTATGTAGTAACACTTTATTCCTTTTGTGGTTTTGTAGTATTCACTGATAGGTCTGATGTACTGTACCCTTTCAGTAAGTGATGAACATTCGTGTTATTTTCACTTTGTGACTATTTTTAACAGTGTCCCTGTGAATTGTAATTGATTTTGTATGGATGTGTGCTTTCATTTTGCTTGGTGTACAAAAGTTCCTGGGCCATATCGTAACTGTATGGTTAACATTTTGAGGGCTTATGCTAAGTAACTGGAAAAGGAAGGTTGTCTTCTGAATACCAGCTAGGAGGCATCGTGGCTACCCTAAGCATGCTTTCTGAGATGGTTTCACATGGGTCATGTTCCGCTCAGTGTGGGTGTATGTGGTTTTAACTTTTAGGTCTTAGAGAAATCTTTTATAATAACAGGAAATTGTTGAAATACAGTGTTTTTACCATTTACACAGAAAAATACTGGTGACATTTCATTAAAAATCATTATGTTAATAATTCATATTGTTTGAAATAACTTGGAAGCAACAGAATCCAATGGAAATCCAAGACTTTGGCAAAGCCTTTTCAGGACCCGCCGTCACCCAGGGTGGTGTGAGCCATAAAGATAGCAGCAGCACTGTCTCACCTGCTTCTGTCTGTCTTTGCCCTGTTTAACTATGAGTGCCCCCGCTCTAGGTCCAGGCCCTGCGTGTGTCTTAATTCCTTTTCAGTGGCTTACTTGCCTGTGGTCTCTTTCTAATGGTCACCCTGTCACAGCTGGCTGGGTCCTGTTAGGTACAGGTCAGGTTCTCACCTTCCCACTTGCCAGCCCCCACTTTTTTTACTGGTGTTCTGCTGAGACAGTGGGCTGCCACTGCATGTTTTTAAAGCTCAGTGGCTTCCATTCCAGCTGTTAGACAGTTCCACACATGCACAAAGTGCTGAGTTTCTGTGAATTTGGTGTTTACTATGCTTGCTGGTGTTTCCCCTCCTTCACTCTTTCTTTCCTGATGGAATGTACTCCACCAAGCACAGCAGGAGGCCTGGATCCTGAGTTGCTGCTCCTCAGTGCAATGCTTTGGTTTGGATTGAATTGTGACTGGTGCTTGTTTTCTCTTAAAATGCTTGAAATAATGGCAAATTTAGTCAGGTTCATTTCATTTTTCCTTTTTCTCTCTTAACATGTGTATACTTTTGATTAAAAGTTACAAGTAAACAGGAATGCAGTCATAAATGCCCATTTTGTTTTTCTTCACTTTTAAAACATGTTCTCTGCTAGAACCTCACCTGTAGGAAGTTACCTCTTCTCTCTGCACTACCTTCTCTGCTTCCTCAACTCTCTATTCCCACTTCTTTCTCTTATCTCTTTTTGTCTTTTTTTCATGATGTCATGTTTAGAAAAATATGATTTTACTAGATCCCATGCATGCTTGGTTTGACAGTCACAGATTCTTCTGTCAGTCACTCACTCAGTAACTTGAAATTGGGCTCCTTTTGCCTTTTCTCCCTCTGGAGTACGTGGAATACTGGCGAGTACCACCGTCCCTGGTGTTGGAAATGGAACCCCAGGCTTTGTGCATTTGAGGCATCACTCTCTCAGCTGAGTTCCATCTCTAATCTTACTTTGCACATTTTGATTAGCTAGTTCTGTCTCTCATGAAGGAAGAAACTGAGCATGGGTTTAAACACCGAATGAATGGTGGTAAATGCTATGAAATCACCTGGATGAGTTTTGTTTTGAAGGTTGATTTCCTTATACAGCCTGGGCTGGTCTAGAACTCAAAACTGTAATTATGAGTGCCACAAAGCCTGGCTGAATGATGGCTTTGGGTGGCTGTTGTTAGGCTCAGGATCCTTGGTGGTGTTAGTATAGTTTTAGATTAATAAACATTTTTTTCATTATTCCTGCCTTCATGTATTTTTAAATAGCTTTTAAAATTAGAGTGTGATGTTTTTACTTTGAGCGTAGAGTCTGGCAAACAGTCATTTGGCTAAGAGTTATGAGTTATTTCTACCTTATCACTTGATGCACACTTTTGCTTTGATAATGGAGTAAAATACAAATAGTACTTACTGAGACTAGATTACTTTGACTGTATTTAAGCTATACTTTCTTTATTCTGTCTTTTTTTTAGTATAAATAACTAATAGAAATTTTTTCCTTATATAAAAAATTATGGAAGAGCCTGGTGGTGGTGGTGCACACCTTTAATCTGAGCATTGGGGAGGCAGAGGCAGGGAGGATCTCTGAGTTCAAGGCCAGCCTGGTCTACAGAGTGAGTTCTAGGATCGCCAGGGCTACACAGAGAAACCTTGTCTTGAAAAATCAACTAACCAACCAACAGACATTATGGAACGATTTAACTTCCATTGGCCACCCCAGTCACAGACAGTGTCACACTGCAGAGGTGACTGTGTATGCACTGGCAGTCATTCTTGTGGACAGACTTCTGTGTATTTCATTTGCTATTGTTTGGGTTTTACAGACTAGTTTTTGATATTGTCCAAACTGGCTATGATGAACTCCTGGACTCAAGTAATCCTCCTGCTTCAGTTTCAGAACAATAGGCCAATGCTTCTGTGTCTGTCTGTGTTAATCTACACTAGCCACAGAGCATCAGGAGCCTAGGGGAGGGAACGTCACACTTTTCCAAATGGTATCTTATTATTTATCTGTTAGCACTATATCGAGGAGCTAGGTGTGGTGGAATCATTCCTATAATCTCAGCACTTGGGATGAATCTGAACTTTGAGATTTCAAAAGAAATCCTCTTCAAGAGCTCTTGAATGCAGTGTAGGAAACACACAGCTCAGTTCTTCCAGTTTTTGCATAGGGGTCCACAGTGTTGGGTGGACTGCCTTCAGCTAGCTGGCCCCAGCAAGGGACTGTTAAACTTCTTTTTTCTGTTGGTGTGACTGACAATGGAACGTCATGTGCTTCTGCTGACAATTTCTCTGAGTTAACATTAGAAGCTCTTTTATTATGATGGGCATATTCATACTATAACAGCTACTTAACCAGTTTGTCCTCTGAAAGGCTTGTTCTACTTTATACCCCTTCAACTGTGAAGGGAAGGACACTGGCAATTTCATATTATAAAAGGCAAAGCAGACACTGGCCATTTGTATTATCTTCCTATGAACAGCATGCATCTGCTTAGGCTGTTTATAAAGTATCTAACCTAAATTACATGTGCAGTTTTTATAAGTACTGTGGAGCTGCACAAGTAAAGCCCACATATCACAAGGGTGCAGCTCTGTGAAAGCTCAGAAAGTATAGCCAGCCCCAGATTAAGACACAGCATTTTTGGTGCTCTGTCCAGGACTGCTTATCTGTTTTGGAATTTTGAGTAAAAAGGATCATAATACAACATGTGATTTCTTATTTATGCACACTGACTTGTAAATACATGTTAAGTAAAAGATTGCATCAGGATTTAAGAAGTGAATATTTGTATGCATCAAACATTTACGTATAACATTTATGTAGGTAAGTCTCATGCAGGCACATAAGATTTCTTCTCTGTCCAAATGCCGAAAGGTAGATAATGAGTTAAGCACTTTCATTCGGACACCACCCTTGCCGCCCTTGCCCAGTTCTAAGAACTGCCAGGGAGGACTTCCCCGAAAGGAGCTAGCAGCTTGTTGACTGAGTCTGTTGGGTGTTGAAAGTTCTTGTGTTGTTCTAGTAGACGTAATTGGAGTTCGGCCCCATCCTGCTCCTTCACAGTCCTGTTGAATTTTACCAGAATGGGTAAATTAAATGTGGTTTGCTTCTTTTAAGTAGTTAGTAAGGCCTTTCTAACTACTGTGTCTGTTTACCGGTGGTTTTTGTGGCTCAGAAAGTCATATTATGCTGTATTAAGAAGAAAGAATTGACATGGTTTGTCTTTTCCGTTTTACAGTGTCTCTGTCTTTTTTTCCAAACAGGTAAATGGTTCAGAGAAAATTCTGTGCTATCCTTTTAGTTTCCTCTGTGTACTTATGCGTATTCAATTGATACAGTTTTTAACTTATTTTTGTTAAAATAAGCATTTGTCCTGATGATTTGCTTATTAAAAGTATACTTTTTGTCTTTGGAATATTTTGAATGGAATTTTAAAATAGTTTCCTGATACCATGCTTTAATAAAAGACTCATTTGTATGACTAGAAAGTAAAGATGAATAACATCACTAATGGTGACATTACATTTTAGTTTATTTTAAATTAGTAGTCTTTCCTGAAAAAATTTAAAGGTGGTTATAATTAAAAACATGTGTGACAATGCCACTGAGACTAAAAATAAGACATAGGGAAGAAAGAGGTAGCAACCGTTCTATTTACTCCGATCTTTCTGTCTCTTGACACTGGAAGCGAAAACAAATGCAGCTTTCCTTGGGGCATAAAAAGACATTCCATTTTACTGGTCAAGACAGATGTATTTATTTTACCAGGTCCTGAAAAAACTTATATAGGTCCTTGTTTTGTGCATAGAGAAGCTTATGCAATCTCTTCAGCAGTTACAAGGCAAATGCAGGCATGTCATGAAAATGTGCAAATGAGTACGCATACATGGATTAGAGAGATTAGTCATCTCCTCATACACTGGGGGCATATAAGGCAGCACCACTAGGGCAAAGTGTCTCACTGACAGGAAAAAAAAATCTGTTTATGTTCCCTTTGGTGCATTGGTTTTAGTATAGTTATCCTGTACTATATGGCTAAAATCTGACTATAAGTGAATAGATGCCATGTGCATCCTTCCAAGTCTGGATTAGCTCATTCAGGATGAGGTTCTCTAATTCCATCCATTTAGCTGCAAATTGCATGATTTCATTGTTTCTGATAGCTGAGTAGTATTCCATTTTGTAGATGTACCACAGTTTTTTAATCAATTCTTCAGTTGAGGGACATCTGGGTTGTTTCTAGTTTCTAGCTATTCCAAATAAGGCTGTTATGAACATAGATGAGGAAGCTTCCTTGTGATTTGGTGAGAAATCATTTGGATGTATACCCAGAAAATGTTCCCCATTTTTTGATTGGATTATTTGGCATTTAATTTCTTGAGTTCTTTGTAAATTTTGGATATTAGCCCTCTGTCAGATGTGGGGTTGTTGAAGATTTTTTTCCCAATCTGTAGGCTGCTCTTTTGTTTGAACGACAGTATCTTTTGCCTTACAGAAGCTTTTCAGTTTCATGAGGTCCCATTTATTGATTGTTGGTCTTAGATCCTGAGCTGTTGGTGTTCTGTTCAGGAAGTTGTCACCTGTGCCAATAAGTTCCAGGGTTTTCCCCACTTTCTCTTCTAGTAGATTTAGTGTGTCCGGCTTCATGTTAAGGTTTTTGATCCACTTGGATTTAAGTTTTATACAAGGTGATAAGTATGGGTCTAATTTCATTCTTTTACATGTTGACATCCAGTTGGACCAGTGCCATTTGTTGAAGATGCTGTCCTTTGTCCATTGTGCGGTTTTGGCTTCTTTGTCAAAAATTAAGTGACCATAGGTGTGTGGGATCATTTCTGGGTCTTCAATTCGATTCCACTGATCCACTGGTCTGTTTCTATACCAGTACCATGCTGTTTTTATTACTCTTGCTCTGTAATTCAGCTTGAGATCTGGGATGGTGATGCCTCCTGATGTTTTTTTTTTTTTATTGTACAGGGTTGATTTTGCTATTCTGGGTTTTTTGTTACTCCATATGAAGTTGAGGTTGGCTTTTTCCAGGTCTATAAAGAATTGTGGTGGTATTTTGATAGGAATTGCATAATCTGTATATTACTTTTGTTAGGATGGCCATTTTTATTATGTTAATCCTACCTATCCATGAGCATGGGAGATCTTTCCATCTTCTGATTTCCTCTTCAATTTCTTTCTTCAAGGACTTGAAATTCTTGTCTTACAGTCTTCCACTTGCTAAGTTAGAGTTACCCCCAGGTATTTTATATTGTTTGTGGCTATTGTGAAGGTATTGTTTCCCTAATTTCTTTCTTAGCCCATTTATTTTTTGTATAAAGAAGGGCTTCTGTTTTGTTTTTTTTTTTTTTTTAATTTTGTATCCAGCCCCCTTGCTGAAGGTATTTATCAGCTGTAAGAGTTCTCTAGTGCAATTTTGGGGTTGCTTATGTGTACTATCATATTGTCTGCAAATAGGGATAATTTGACTTCTTTGTTTCCAATTTGTATTCCCTTGATCTCCTTTAGCTGTCTTTTTGCTCTAACAAGAACTTCAAGTACTATGTTGAAGAGATATGGTAAAAGTGGGTATCCTTGTCTTCTCCCTGAGTTTAGAGGAAATGCTTCAAGTTTCTCTCCATTTAATTTGATGTTGGCTACTTGCTTGCTGTATATTGCCTTTATTATTTCTAAGTATGGTCCTTGTATACCCATTCTCTCCAGGAATTTTAGCATGAAGGGGTATTGGATTTTGTCAAATGCTTTTTCAGCATCTAGCAAGATGATCATGTGGTTTTTTTTCCTTCATCTTGTTTATATGGTGAATTATGTTGATGGATTTTCATATGTTGAACCATCCCTGCATTCCTGGGATGAAGCCTACTTGATCATGGTGTATGATACTTTTGATGTGTTCATGGATTCGGTTTGCCAGTATTTTATTAAGTATTTTTTGCATCTATGCTCATGAGGGAGATTGGTCTGAAGTTCTCTTTCTTTGCTAGGTATTTGTGTGGTTTAGGAATCATGGTGACTGTGGCCTCATAGAATGAGTTTGGCAGTGTTCCTTCTGATTCTATTTTGTGGAAGAGTTTGAAGAGTATTGGTATTAGCACTTCTTTGAAGGTCTGGTAGAATTCTATGCTGAAACCATCTGGCCCTGGGCTTTTTTTGGTTGGGAGATTTTTAATGACTGTTTCTATTTCCCTGCAGGTTATAGGGCTGTTTAATCTGTTAACCTGATCTTGATTTAACTTCGGAAGGTGGACTCTATCAAGAAAATTGTCCATTTCGCTTACGTTTTCAAATTTGGTGGAGAATAGAGTTTTAAAGTAGGACCTAAAGATTCTCTGGATTTCCTCAGTGTCTGTTGTTATTTCTCCCTTTTCATTTCTGATTTTGTTGATTTGGGTTTTTTCCCTCTGCCTTTTAGTTAATTTGGCTAAGGGTTTGTCTATTTTGTTGATTTTTCTCAAAGAACCAACTCTTGGTTTTATTGATTCTTTGTATTGTTCTTTTTGTTTCTAAGTTGTTGTTTTCAGCCCTAAGTTTGATGATTTCCTGCCTTCTCCTTTTGGGAGTGTTTGCTTCTTTTTTTTTTTTTTCCAATTCATCCAGTTAGCTGTTAATTTGCTAATATGAGCTGTCACAATTTTCTTTTTGAAGGTACTTAGTGCTATGAACTTTCCTTGTAGCACAGCTTTCATTGTGTCCCATAGGTTTGGGTATGTTGTGCCTTCATTGTCGTTGGATTTTAAGAAGTCTTTGATTTCCTTCTTTATTTCTTCCCTGACCCAGTAGTCATCCAGTAAAGCATTGTTCAGTTTCCATGAGTGTGTAGACTTTCTATTATTTCTGTTGTTGTTGTTGAAGTCCCGCTTTATTCTATGGTGGTCTGATAAGATACAAGGGGTTATTTCAATTTTTTTTTGTATCTGTTGAGGCTTGTTTTGTGTCCAACTATATGGTCAATTTTGGAGAAGATTCGGTGCGGTGCAGAGAAGAAGGTGTATTCTTTTGTATTTGGGTGAAACATTCTGTAGATATCTGTTGGGTCCATTTGGTTCATGACCTCTGTTAGACTCATTGTTTCTCTGTTTGGTTTCTGTCTTGATGACCTATCCATTGTTGTGAGTGGGGTGTTAAAGTCTCCCATTGGGATCGATGTGTGATTAAGCCCTAGAAGAGTTTCTTTTACCAGTGTAGGTGCCCTTGTATTTGAGGCGTAGATCTTCAATATTGAGATGTCCTCTTGATGAATATTTCCTTTAACAAGTATGTAATGCCATTGTCTATGTTTTTTAATTAACTTCAGTTGAAAGTCTATTTTATTTGATTTTAAGATGGCTACTCCAGCTTGCTTCCTGTGTCCATTTGCTTGGAAAGCCTTTTTCCTGCCCTTTACTCTGAGGTAGCATCTATCTTTGTTAGTGAGATGCATTTCTTGTATGCAGCAAAATGATGAGACTTGTTTACGGATCCATTCTGTAAGCCTGTGTCTTTTTATTGGGGAGTTGAGTCCATTGATGTTGATGGATATTAATGACCAAAGGTTGTTATTTCCTATTATTTTGGTGTAGGTAGTGGTTGTGTGTTTCTTTTGGTTTAGCTGCAGTGGAATTTTTTTGCTTCCTCTGTTTTCTTGTGTGTAGTTATCTTCTCTGGGTTGGAATTTTCCTTCTAAAATCTTCTGTAGGGCTGGATTTGTGGGTAGATACTGTTTAAATTTGATTTTGTCATGGAATATCTTGTTTTCTCCAAATTTGTTGATAGAGAGTTTTCTGGCTATAGTAGTGTGGCTAGGCGCCTATATTCTTTCAGGGCTTGTAGGACGTCTGCCCAGGCCTTTCTGGCTTTTAAAGTTTCTGAGGAGAAGTCAGGTGTAATTCTGATGGGTCTGCCATTATATGTTACTTGACCTTTTTTCTCTTATATCTTTTAATATTCTTTCTTTGTTCTGTACATTTGGAGTTTCAATTATTATGTGGTGAGAGGAATTTCTTTTCTGATCTAATCTGTTTGGTGTTCTGTAAGCCTCTTGGAATTTTATTGGCATCTCTTTCTTTAGGTTTAGGAAGTTTTCTTCTATGATTTTATTGAAGATGTTTCCTGGACCTTGGAGTTGGGGGTCTTCTCTTTCTTCTATGCCTATAATTCTTAGGTTCCATCTTTTCATGGAGTTCTTGATTTCTTGAATGTTATGGGTGAGAACTTTTTCAGATTTCTCATTTTCTTTGGTTGTTGTACTGATTTCTTTCATTGAATCTTCCACACCTGAGATTCTGTCTTCCATCTGTTGTATCTTATTTTTGATACTTATGTTTGTAGTTCCTGTTCTCTTCCCTTGATTTTCCATCTCGCGGATTATTTCTGCATATGTTTTCTTTATTGCTTCCACTTCAAATTTCAAGTCTTGAACAATTTTATTTGTTTTCAACATTTCCTGCTCCAGTTTGCTTGTTGCCTTGTCTCTTTCCTGTTCAAGTTGAGCCACTTTGGCTTGCAGATCTCTAATGGTATTCTCAGGTGCTTTCACTTGTAAAATTGTAGAATCTTTGAATTCCTTCAGAGATTTAAATTCTTCTTGAAAGGACTCTATCACTTTCCAGAATAGAGATTTGTCATCGTTTTCATGTGTTTCAGCTGTGGTGAAGTGGTCAGAGCTTGCTGTACTAGCATAGCTGCATTTTGTTGGAGTCATATTTCCCTGACTTTTGTCAGATCTGTTCTTTTGCTGACCTTTAGCCATTTGGTTGTTCTTAGCTGTTTGTTCCTGGTGCCTTCTGGGCTTGGTGCCAAGAAGGGCACTTTGGTGTAGAAGTCCCATGGCTTGGTGAACTGTAGCTCTCCACAAGCTAGAAGGGGCCTTGTGTGGAGGCTTGTGCTCAGTGTGTCTCCCAGAGCTCACCCTTTCCTGTTGTATCCCAATTGGGGACTCAGGTCAGGGGTTGTGGTGGGATATATTCTGGTAGGTTCCTGGGATCCAACTGGTCTTTGTATTGATGATGGTCCAGGTTGGCAGGCCACAGAATGTTGGCTGGAGCTGTAGCTCCCCTGCAGCTTACTTGTTGGACCATGTTCGTGGTCCTCCCTAGCTGCTCTCAGGGGGTTCTCAGGATCAATGTGCATCTAATAGCCAGAAGCACTGTGATCTTGTATAGCTCACATCTCCCAGGCAATGAGCAATGGCCAGGGATTGTTTCACTGCTCCTGAGTTGGAGCTCTATGTGTTGTAGCCTGGGTATTCAGAGTATAGCTCTGCTGGTATGCTCCTGGGTATCCAAGCACAGATGCTGTGGACTCTGGAGGTCCTAAGTGTGGGAGTTGAGTCTGCCATCTGGAGACCTGAAAGGATCCGACAGGGAGGGAGTACAGTTCCCTGGTGGGAGGCGCTCAGTGTTTGTGTCTGGTGACTCCGATCCTTCAGTGTCTATATTTCCAGTACCAAGTTCTTTGTTGTCCCTGCTGGGCAGGCCCAGATAGGCTTGTGCCTCACTCACTGCCTTTCAGCATGCATATATCTCTGTTGTTGTCCAATCTGTCTGGATGGTCCGCGGGGCACCTCTGTGCCTCTCGGCCCTAAGCACTAAGCCCTTGTAGTCTGAGTCATTCATCAGTGCACACAGGCCATGAACTCACTGCACCAGGGATGGAACTATATATGCTGAAGATCTGGTTTCCTGCCGTAGGAGCCAGCACTAGCAAAGGAGTCCAATATTAACCCACACCCCATCCAGGTCTTGGACCCAGTGGAGATCCAAGCAGCCTTCCAACCTGGCCACATGCCTTACAGCCCGCTCTGATCTCACTGCTCCTACATCTGTGCTGGACTCAATTTGGGTGCTGGAGCTGTCCTGTGGATACTGGCAATTGGCACCACTGTCCTACAAGTCCCAGGACACTGCACTGGTGCTGGCAGCATAACCCACTGCCAGAAGTATATCCCGCTGCCAGAAGTGTATCCCGCTGCTCTGTCTAGCTGCAGTGTTCTTCACAGTGACTGAAAATCCAATAGAGGGGCCTGTATGTCCAACACCCCACTGGGGAAGCCCAAATATGTTTGCGTTTCCCAGACAGCTGCTCCGCCGTGGTCCTGCTGCAGTCCTGCATGGTTCTGCTGAGAATATGTCCATTCCTGTGGCTCCACCAATCTTCCCCTTGGTGTCAGAATGCCTGTGTGGAATCTGGGAGCCCAGGAGGCTGATGAGTATCCCTGTCTGGGGTTCGGAGCTGCTCACTGGATATTTGAGTGGCTCGTACCCCTGTCCCTCTCCTGGTTACTATTCTCCTGCATCAGTGGCTTCTGCGATTTCTGCTGGTCTTTTTTTTTTCTGAGAGTCCGAGAGAAAGGAGAGACTTTTAATAGTCCCTGGGTCACTGGGTGAAACCCAGTGGGTTTGCGCCACTCAGATTATTGCTCAGTGTCTTATAACTCTATGGTTTTATAGCTGTTTTCCCCATGTTCAAAATGCATCCATGTGGGCTGCCGCCATCTTGGATCTAGCCAAAGTGTAACTTTCTTGTAATGAGGTTGTTTGGTTTTGTGGTACTTTATTGACAACTTGTCTTATGAACAAATGACTTTCAGATCACTTAAGCAGCATTATTAATGTATTACAAACCTTTCTGGTGTTTACTATGGCCTTGAATTTGTTCACCATTCTAGATTTTGAACTTGATATTTCCTGGGAGTGCACTTGGCTAGTTCATTATCTCACCTGCTTCCTTTTAAATAATGGCAGGGATCTACAGTGAAGGGAGTCTACTCTCTCATTGCTTCACCTATGAATAGCACTCACATAATTAATACACATTTGAGGCTTTTGTTTAGATTGGATGGAAATGTAATGTGTGTATCTTAAGACACATGGCACTATCTAGAGATACAGCAAAGCACTTTTCTTTAAGTCCTCAAATTTATGAATCTATTGTAGCTTGATATATACCAAGAACACATGAAATAGACTAGATTAAAGAGAGGAGGCTAGCCAGTTGGCTGGAGTCATTGTTACTAAAATGACTTTAATTTTTAAAAGTTAGTATACAGAATAATGGATTTCATTATGATGTTTTCATATCATGACTTGCTTTTACAGCCTTGTAGTATTAAAATTCAACTTTGAATTTAAGCAAGATAACATATTTCTTCCATGTGATAGTTGTTGTTTGGGCTGTATATAAAAAGTGAAGTCTGTGAACTTTGTGCATTGTGGGGGACTAGACCCAGTACCTTGAAAGTGTTCTACCACTGAGCAGGGTCTTTTGAAGTTGCTCAGGTGGTAGTGTATTTCCTGATTTGGTGAGTAGTCGCTGGGAGTACACATCTGCACCAGAAAGCAAGGCTAAGTCTTCAGATCTTAAGTAGGTAAACATTGAGAGTGATAAAGTGTCTGGCAAATAAAAGAAAGCCTGTGTTCAAACTAGTAGAGGTCTTCGAGATGATCTGTCCTTAACTTCCTCATGTTACAGGTGTGGTATCCAGGGTAAAGAAGTGTGGTCATGATCATTTGGTTGCTAAATGGTGTGCTTTGTATCTGTCCTGCCTGCAAGACTTCTTTGGCAGTGGTATCTCTCAGTCTTTGGGATTTTGCCAGTAAGCCTTAGGAATCATGTAAAGTCTAGAGAAGGCTCTTAATAATACCAGACTGTCTAGGTTTGTGCCACTTTTAACAGTTGTCTTAAAATATGAGTCATGGGCTGGAGAGATGGCTCAGCGGTTAAGAGCACTGGCTGCTCTTCCGAAGGACCCGGGTTCAAATCCAATCACCACATGGAAGTTCACAGCTGTCTGCCATGGCGGGGTGTGGTGGCACATGCCTTTAATCCCAGCACTCAGGAGGCAGAGGCAGGCAGATCTCTCTGAGTTCAAGGCCAGCCTGGTCTACAGAGTGAGTCCAGGACAGTCAAAGGATACACAGAGAGACCTTGCCTCTAAACACCAAAAAAAAAAAAAAGTCATATACCCTAGTTTTTTAGTTTCCCCCCGCTCCTTGGGCCAAGATGAAGGTACTGTTTTTCCCAATCCTGACTTGGCTGTAGCTTTCTCTCTAGAACCTATGCTCTTGTGATTTATTACATCCCAACATGGTGCACCTTGTACCTTTATATTTCAGTAACTTCTACGTCTCTATGGCTTGTGTTTTAAATTTCTACAAACCTGTATTTTTTTTTTTACCTGAATTTTCTCCCTGCTTTCTCCAGGAAGTTGCCTTTTTGAATACTTTAGTGAAGCACCCATTATCCCTTTCCCTAACTGATTGAATCCTTCATGATATCTTTATTATATTACTATATTGCTATTATACCCCATCTCACAGTGAACTGCTCGTATTTGTGAAACTTCCAGATTAGACAGTGAGAACAATGCTTATTGTCAAGTGTTGACTTCCTGTGTGCATACAACAAGAGAGTCTATGAAGTGAAATGTAGTCAGTTCCTTCTTAAGGACATGTAGGTGTCCTCAGTGGATTCCAGTAGTCCTTACAGGGAGTTCTCCTTACATTGCCATACTCCAAGAATAATATAAACAACTGGATGAGAAGCCTAGGTGGGCCATGACTGGTTCATGTGCCGTCTTGCCTTTTGCTTGGCAGAGCACTCAGAGCAAGCCATACCTTACTTTAACCACAGACCACTCACTGCCGTGGGTGGGAGTCAGAATCAGGCTCATGTTATTAACTAGGACACCCTTAGGTAAGCGAAGCTTGTATTAACTCTCCAAAGGGAGAGTGGTTGGATGGAAAAATATTGGCTCACTTGAAGTAGGCATGATATTTCATAGTCTGTTGAGGCAGAAATTGGAAGTCTGAGTCCTACCTTCCCTTCCTTAGTGGCTGTGTTATGTTAGGTGTTCAAGGAGAGTAAGATAAGAAAGACTTAGTGAGCCTCCTCATTAAGTTCCTGTGAAATTCTATAATTCAAAATACTTTTCAAATAAAGGTTTAAGACTTGGTTTATAAGTATGTCTTTATAGATAATTCTTTTAAAGTGTGTGCTAATTTCAGATGTAACGTAATCTTTAAAAAGATGTACAGTGTAGCAGACTGAATGTAGACACCAACACCAAGACCCCAGAGCTTTGTTACTCACTGGCTCTTTAACCCTGAGTGTTCTGTGCCACACAGTCCTGATATATAAAATAGGAGTAACAAAAATGCCCACACCATCAGATTGTTGTGTTGAATTCTATTCAAATTGTTAAAGTCTATTCAAATGAAATACTTGAAACAGTATTATAAAAGCTTAGAAAAATATTTTAGATTATTATTATTGAAATAATTTGAAGAGTGGAATTTCTAAGAACATAGCTTTTATCTCAGCTAGTCCTTTGAAAACTTTTATTTGTGAAACAGAGTATCAGTGATAGCTCAGGCTGGCCTCAGATTCACTCTGTAGCTTTAAACTCATGATCCTTGCCTCCTAAGTGCTCGATTATAGGCAGGTACACCTATCACTACATCACAGTTTAAGATGTCCAGGGCTAGGTGTGTTGCTCAGTGGCAGAGCGTGCACTTGGTGCACATAGAGCTTCAGTTCAGTGTTGAGTGCTGAAGAAGGAAGAAGGAAACTAGGAGGTGTGAGTTTTCCACCAGTGCACTCTGTACGGACAAGAACAGCAGTTTGCTTCTCTGTCCATCAAGCTTCCCTTGTGCTGTCTCAGCATCTTCCCTCTCGAACTGTCACTAACCACTGGTCTGTCTTCCCTCCTGGGGCTTTGCCTTGTCCAGGATGTCCCCTAAAAGCAATGTCTTTTGAGCCTGGCATCTTTCCTTCAGTACAGTGCATTTGTGAGTAACACAGGATGCCTGCCTTGGGCATGTATCTTCACTGATGAGTAGTAATTAAGTTTCTGCTCACCCTCAACTGAGAGCTTTCTTCCAGTCTTGTGCAGTTATGAGAAATGGTGCTATCAAGGATTGGGTAGAACTTTTTGTGTGAAGATAACTTTATTTGCTATAGGCAATTTTTTTCTAGTTTATATGGTGAATAGCAATGTAAAACTGCCAAACTGTTTTCCAGAGTTTATTTTGTGTTTCTACCGGGGATATGTGTGTGTTCAGATTGCTGCACATCTGTGCCAGCCCTTGACACTGCCTTTTTTTTTCTTTCATATTTGGATATTCTAAATAAACATGTAGCTATTCTTAACCCAGTTGACCCCCATTTTGAGACTTGAAAGAAGATACAGAAAGGGCTGTGACTGTAGTTAGAGAAGAGCACATGTAAGGAGGTCACTAGATGGAGGAGGGCAGATCTGTGCTTTACAGGCATGAGGCCTGAGCTCCATTCCTAGATTTGTGAGATCTTTGCTGACTAGCCCATGGCTGGCACACAGCAGAGAAATGTTGAAGTAATTTTATATTAGGTTTGAGCTATAAATTCCACTGCAGTCATGTGATAGATCCTTTATATAAATTTGTTTTTATTTAAATACATAGTTAAAAATTACTATTGTCTGACTGTCAGCTGCATAGCAGGAGAGAGGTAGCATGATGTAGGGGAAGGTGCACTAGGCAGGATTGGATGCTTTGAGTTGAATTAGTTTTAGCCTTCATGAGGCTCAGGCTCATGACTATACAATGGAAAGTTTTCATTTAACTATGTATTTTTCCTTATAATCATATCAAATCAGAAATTGGTAAGGAAGATAACTGCAGGAGTTTTGAATGAGGATCCTGCCCAAGTGGATAACAGTGTAAAGTATAGCTCTGCCAGGGAGATTAGGAACAAGTGTCTATAGTTGGCTGATGGCTCACTGGAAGAAAATAATACAGCTAGAAAAAGGCAGATAGACTTTTTCCAAATAGAATAGGAGCATTTTAGGTGATGGTGGTGTGTGTATAAGAAGAAGCAGGTCTGAAATATTGAATTTAAAGCCTGTGTGCAACCCCCCCCCCCCAGTCAAAAACTTTAAGTTTAAGATTGGGGAGAAGCTGCTTTTGACACTTTTATTTCAAAGCGGCTCAGAGAAAGTGAAATGGAGAGTGTGTGGGAACATATGCCACTTTCTCTAGCATAGTGTGATCTGGAATTTGTTCTACTGCTTCCTGGTCGTCTTCTCCTCCATCATTCCCTTGTCCTTCTCCCTAAAGGCTCACAACTAGAAGTTCTTAGTAAATATTTGTTCTTTTTCTACTTTGTAGGGTTTTGTGTATATACAATCAAATATTGGTAGAAATTCAAAAACTACACTTGGTACTAAGTTCAGCTTAGTTTAGGTTATAAACTCAGATGTGGGAGTTTTTATTTTCATCTGTGTTTCCAAGCATTTGTTTTAAAATATCCATGTTAGGTTTTGGTTGTAAATATCCCTAAAGTAATACTTTGGTAGATGGCCAGATAAAGCCAGTGAAGGGGTCAGCTAACTTACCTTGCTAGTTCATAAAGAGCAGTCTAAGACCAGGTGCTCAGGGGAGTGATTTTAGGGTTGATGTAAAGAATGAACACTTCCAGATTCCTTTCTTTGAATTTTACTGTACTTTGTGAAACCGCTGTTGCTTTTAGGTGTGCTCACCCTTAGGAAGTAGTCCTGTAAATCCTCACATAGTATTTCTGCTTTTAGGTAGGAAAAAACCTGTGGAGTAGTAACCTAGGAAAGAAAAAAATAACCTTTAATGCCAAATATCAATTAATTTTTTTTAAAGAAAAGACTTCCTACAGCAGACAACATATTTTTGGGAGGATAGACGTTTATATACTCTTGAGAGTATCGTTAAGAAAAGACTTCCTACAGCAGACAACATATTTCTGGGAGGATAGACATTTATATACTCTTGAGAGTATCGGTCTCCAGGGTACTGGCCACTTGTTAGGCTTGTAGAACAGGGAATCAGGCTTTTGGTCCACTGGCCTTCAGCACTTCCTCAGCAGCTCGCCTTTAAAGATTATCGTGTGTGTAATTGTGATGGCCTTGAGGCAGCACATGCATTGTAATAACATACATTCTCCTTTTTGTTTTGTCTTTTAGCATCATGGTGTCATGGAAGGGGATTTTCTTTATACTCTTCCTGTTTGCGGGAAGCTTTTTTTGGAAGTATCTTTATGCTGGGTCCCATTTTGCCTCTGATGATCATAAACCTGTCATGGTACCGCTGGATTAGAAGCCGCCTTGTGGCTATGTGGCTCACACTTCCTGTGGTAAGTTACACACCAGAGAAAGGTCTGTCTGTCTGTATTGGGGTGGCTCATCTCTTATACTTTGTTAGGATTGGAGCTCTGGCTTTCAGGAGAAATGTTAATCTTCTGTGTTCTATGATAGACATGCCAGACGTGAAAAGAAAGGGGAAAATAGAAAAAAAAAAGAAAAACAAATATTCATGTCCTTAAAGCAAAGCCTCATAATGAACCTTATGGAAAATTAAGAGCTTCTTTCTATATTTTTCATGAATTTTCTTTTATATTTCATATAGTGAAGGGTATAATTAATATCTAGAAAAATATGTAAATTTTAAAGATGGAAGAATTTTCGCATCATTAAATTTTATTCTTCATTTCCATTTGTGTTTTACAAAGAAGTGACACCTATTAAGACACCTATTGGATCAATGGGGTTGGGAAAGAATAGCAACTTTTTATATGAAAAAATCTTAAGTAAAAATGTAACCCGCCCCATGAAGATTCTAATAGTAAACATCTTTCTAAACTTCTGACAGAGATGTCATTGTTTCAGTTTTTTCAAGTATACAAAAATCAGGAACACACAGAAAATTCAAGAACTTGTGGTTTCTGTGTGGACGGCATGGTTAAGATAAAGGTGCACACGCACTGTGCAAGCAGGGTTGGGTGCATGGTCCACGTGGTGCTGAGCATGTCTCCTGCTGCTGGTTTACAGGCCTGCCCGCCCCTCCTTCCTCTAGGACTGGGAAGAGGCTGCTGCCAATATCAGTGGGAAGTGCTCACTCCTCTTCCCCTTGGATAGTCTCTTAGAGACTGCTCCAATCCTCCTTTCTTCTTAGCAACAGCTCGTACTTCTTTCTCTTCAGGCTGCTGGGTTTGTCAGTCTGTTTTAGTAGAGAGGTGATAGGTTTCATGTTTGAAAAAGAAAGTAGGAAGGGAAATAGTCTTTTCTAAAGGTAAAGGTTCCTTTCCCCCCTGTTTCACTGACATTGAGCTGCCCATTTCCAGCAGGCAGAGCACCTGTGCTCAGTGTCCTGCGGTGGCTGTGGACCCTTCAGGGGCGGGTTGACTTAGTACTTACTGAAATGGTGCTTGAGATGGGTGTTCTACCTGAATAGGATGGACATTTCTTTTTTTTTTTTATTAAATACTTTATTTTTTTTCTTCAAGTTACATCTCAGTCACAAACCCTTCCCTATTCCCCCTTCCTGTCCCACCCTTCCACCCTCTTCCCCCCCAACAGCTTCCCCTTTCAGTCCAACAAATGGTTCCTTCTCTTATAACAGTATATACTATACAAAACAGCAGAAATAAATATGCCACATTTATGAGAGTTAAATGGCCCAGTATACCTTCCCAATGACCAGTTCATACATATTTGGCCCCTGACTTTAACATTCTACCATCTAACCATCTCCATGAGTTTAAAGTTCTATAACTGACTTAGCTTTCATACTAACTTGCATCACTATTATAACCATCTTCTTAGATCTAGAACGCCCTCTTGATTCCTAAACAACTCAAAATTTAACTATGAGACTCTAGCTGTCTATTCTTCAACCACCTCAGAGACCTGAGAGGGATTAAAAATATCTGATTATATAGAAAGTGCAGGGCCTGCAGCTTCCAATACTAAGAAACGACAAACCAGTGACTGCCTGGACAGTTCCCATTTTCTCTCCATACGTTCCAGCATCATTCTTCAGCCTTTTGGTCGGTCCTGTTTCTCTGACAGACATTTATTGTAGAGCAGGGATTATGAAGGACTTACCTACCCTGTCTTGGCAGAGCTAGGCTGTCGACTTCCCTGCTACCAAGTTTTGTCCTTTCTGTCTGCAGTTGAAGCAAGGAGTTTTTTCATGCCAAGAGATAGGCTTGCCACTAATTCAACCATCTCACACTGGAGATTCTTCGATGCTTATCTTCTACTTGGAGTAGAATAGGGGGTGCTGTCAGGAGCTGATATGTCTCGATATCAAAAAAAATCTTAATTTAAGACATCTTTGAATGCCATGTTCTGCAGAACTCTTGGGGTTTTTGAAGATGCCCTATCCATCTCTTGTATTTAGATAAGCAAATGTTGCTTGTCTCTTAACAACTTGATTACTGAGTAGCTTAGAGAATATCTGTGATAGACTGTCATAGTAGCTAACCAAGTGACATGCTTGCATGACCAGGAGTTTGTTTTTCTTAACTATCCTAAACAGTTTAAGACGGTTGGTATCAAGAGGCCAGAGCTTCACATTTCATTTTTAAGTATCTCTATGTACGATACCATTAGGAAGCGTTACCTTTAATTTTGTATCAATATACAAAGATCTATTCAAATGTGGCTAAATATACTCTTAATTTTGTATCAATATACAAAGATCAATGCATATGTAGCCCAATACAATCTTAATATTACGTCCAGGATGGACATTTCTTAAAAGTTTCCAGAGAAATGCAACTCAAGACGACTCTGAGATTCCATCTCACACCACCATAATGGCTAAGATCAAAAGCTCAAATGACAGCACATGCTGGCTAGGGTGTGGAGAAAGGGGAACCCTCCTCCATTGCTGGTGGGAGTGCAGGCTTGTGCAACCACTATGGAGGTCAGTCTGGTGATATCTTAGAGAACTTGGAATAGCTTTGCCTCAGGACCCAGCCATACCACTTCTGGGTATACATCCAAATGACACCTCACCGAATCACAAGGAAGTTTCCTCATCTATGTTCATAGGAGCCTTATTTGTAATAGCTAGAAACTGGAAACAACCCATATGTCCCTCAACTGAGGAATGGATTAAAAAAAAAACACAATGGAATTCAGCCATCAGAAACAATGAAATCATGCAATTTGCAGCCAAATGGATGGAACTAGAAAAGCTCATCCTGAGTGAGCTAACCCAGACCCAGAAGGATGCATATGGCATCTATTCACTTATAATTGGATTTTAGCCATATAGTACAGAATAACTTATACTACAACCAATGCACCAAATGGAACATGAACATAGACTTTTTTCCTGTCAGTGAGACACTTTGCCCTATTGGTGCTGCCTTGTAGGCCCCAGTGTATGAGGAAGCTCTGCTGAACTGGGGTGGGCGACTGATATGTAGGGACACTCCACTCCGGAGGAGTAGGACAGAAGGGACAGGGGGTAGAGGGTGGGAGGGTGGAACTGGGAGGGGTGGAAAGAGGGCACTTTGATGGAGATGTAACCTGAAGTAATAAATAAACATTTAAAAAAATGTTTCCTAATAAAAGCTGGGTGGTGGTGGCTCATAACTTTAATGTCAGTACTCAAAGAGGCAGGTGGATCTCTGAGTTCAAGGCCAGCCTGGTCCACAGAGTGAGTCCCCAGACTACACAGAGAAACCATGTCTTGGGGTGGGGGGGGAGTTTCCAGACAACTGACTTTTAAATCAGTTATAATATATTTCTCTTGTTTAAAAGTGGATCCCACCACAGATCAGGAGTCATATGAGGGCCAAGAGCCTCTTCATTCACCGGGGGCCTACGAGGCAGTACTGCCAGTGAAAGGTGTCTCCTTGCTACTAGGGGAATACTAAAAAAAGACCAACAAACACACAAACCCACAAAAACAAAGAATATCAACAAAAAAAGAGAGGAAAAAGAGAAGGGAAAAGGAAAAAGAAAAAAGAAAAAAAGGAGAAGGAAAAAGAAAAAGATAAAAAAAAAAGTTTATGTCCATGTTCCTTTTGGTGTGTTGGTTGTAGTACAGATATCCTGTATAGTATTTACTGTTATAAGAGAAGGAACCATCTGTTGTACTGAAAGGGGAAACTTCTGGGGGGAAGAGGGTGGAAGGGCGGGATAGGAAGGGGGAATAGGGAGGGGTTTGTTACTGAGATGTAACTTGAAGAAAAAAAAAGTAAAGTATTAAAAAAAAAAAGTGGATCCCATAGTGAGTGATTTTTAAACTTGCATCACTTGCTAAAAGCTATTCTTCTCCTTTTAAAGTTATTTGTGTTTTAAAATTTCTATACAGATGTATCTGTGTTTTGAAATGCAGGACTACCAGTCTGCTTCTCCTAGCTTCTGACCCTCCTCCTTGCCTCACTTCTTTATCTTTTCTCTACACTTGCAATTAAAGTGGCCTGTTGTGTAGGCACAAGGAAAAGGGTGGTAGTGTACTGGGATACCAAAGTAACCATGGTACAGTTATATATTTAACTCAGGTATAAAAAGAATTAGAAGGCTCAGTTAAAAGGAAAAGCAATCAAAGTAAAAATCCAGCTGCAAAGATGGTATACCAGTTGGTCACTTTATGTGACACATGCTAATTGCTTAAGGAGGGTGGCTTTGTTTTAGGTGCCACCATTATCAGCAATTTACAGAGAAGGAAATAGAGACTTTTCCCAACCACTTGCTGTATTAGTTGCTTTTCTTATTCTATGATGAAATACTCTGACAAAAGGTTCTGACATCTTCAGTCAACATCCTGGGTCTCCATAGAAACTTAGGCTCAGCTTCACAGCTTCATGCCCTGTCTGCTCAGCATCTCCTTGCTTGGAGTCTACCCCGTATACATTACCTGGCCCCAGATGCTCTCTGGAATGGACTCCAGGACCTCCTGAGTCTTGCATCTTTCATGCCTACAAAGGCAGTGGTATGTGGGGAGTGCTGTCACATTCTTCTGCCAGCTTGAGATGGAACCTGGTTTCCTTGGAGCTCAGGTCTCAGTGCCCATGTGCTGACACTGGGGAGCCCTCTCCCAGCCATTGCTTTGAAGGCTTTGGAAACCCTCAGCTACATTGCTCACCCAAGCTCTCTCTTTTCAGGTCATTTTCCTTTTCACAAGTTGGAACCCTAAATGGGTAAAGTCATTTTCTCCCGGTGCATTTGCTATTGTTTGTGTACTTTTTCTCCTCAACAAACTTCATATTGGAAAAAAAACGAAAAACATCATTCTCTTTATTGGATTCCCCACCCAACCCCAACAGGGCTTCTTTGTGTATCCCTGGCTGCCCTGGAACTAGCCCTGTAGACCAGGCTGGCCTCAAACTCACAGGGATCCCCTGCCTCTGCCTCCTCCATGCCGGGTTTAAAGCATGGCCCACCACTGCCTAGCTTCTGAGCAAATATAAAAAAGTAGCCATGCCACAGAGTAATTGCTTTCTTGTCTTAAGATTTCCCCTGCCAAACAAATTAGTCCATTATTTTTAAATTCAGCTTCACTAAAGTTCTCAGGACACAGGCAGAACAAAGCCAGACTCTTGGATGGAGTGATGAACAGGATAAATGACGTTATCCAACTTGTGGAGGTGACAGCCCATTCCCTAAAAAGTCCTCCTCAATTGTAAGGTTGCACACCTCGTCTTTTCTGCTTTTCATTGAAATGAAAAGTTTGTTCCCCTACAAAACCAGAGATTCATTTACCTCTGCCTCACAAATACTGGGATTAAAGGCATGTGCTACCATGACCAACCCATAAAGCTTTTACTATTTATTTATTACCTGGCCTTCCACATTTACTCATCATTATCCACAGTAGATGAATGTGAAAACAACCAGCACCAGTCAGTGAATGACTAGCACAGTATATATGTACAGTGGAAAAATATTCAGCCGTAATAAAGGAAACCTTTGTAATTTTCAATATTAGAATGAACCTAGAGGTTATTACACAAAGGAAATAAGCCAGACACCGAAAGACAAGTGCCTCATGATCTCATCACAATGAGTCTGAAAGGTTTGAAGTAGTGAGTGTAGGTAAGTCAGTCAGCTGCTAAACCGTGTTTCACATTTCCTTAAATCTTCCACTTTTTTTCCACTCAGTGCTAGCAGTAAAACCAAGGCATAAAATGGCAGCTATCATTCTACATCTGAAATGTAGACCTAGTCCTTGGGTTTTTGTTTGTTTGTTTGTTTTTTCAAGAACATTTCATTTTTATTTTTTATTTATTACTTCAAGTTACATCTCCATCACAGTACCCTCTCTCCACCCCTCTCACCCTCTCACACCTATCCCACTCCTCTGGAGTGGGTGCCCCTACATATTAGCCCCCCTCATTTCAACAGTCACATGAGTGTTAAGAGCTTCCTCTTGCACTGGGGGCCTATATGGCAACTCTATTAGGGCAAAGTGTCCCACTAACAAGTAACAAAGTCTATGTTTCTGATCCTTTTGGTGTGTTGGTTGAAGGATAGTTATCCTGTTCTATATGGCTAAAATCCAGTTATAAGTGAATACATGCCATGTGCATCTTTCTGAGACTGGGTTAGCTCACTCAGGATGAGCTTTTCTAGTTCCATCCATTTGGCTGTGAATTGCACGATTTCCTTGTTTCTGATAGCTGAGTAGTATTCCATTGTGTAGATGTACCACAGTACCACAAGTCTGGCAATATCTTGGAAAACTTGGAATAGCTCTGCCTCAGGACCCAGCCATACCACTTCTGGGTATACATCCAAATGACTCCTCACCGAATCACAAGGAAGTTTCCTCATCTATGTTCATAGCAGCCTTATTTGTAATAGCTAAAAAGTGGAAACAACCCAAATGTCCCTCAACCGAAGAATGGTTAAAAAAAACAAAACAAAACAAAACTGTGGTACATTTCCACAATAGTCCTTGGTTTTAAAGATAGCCATTTCACAGTATAGCTCAGGCTGTCCTGGAACTGTCAGTCTTCCTGACTCCACTTCCATGCTCCCATGCGTGAGAGCAGGAGGAGATGAAGGAAGGGGCCTGCTATCAGAATGTAAAGTGAATAAATAAATTAATGAGGAAAAAACATTGTACATAGCATGTCATGTTTTGGAAATACAGATGTATTATCTTAGATTCTGTTTTTTGCATTTGCCTCTGAATCAGCTACAGCTTTCACTACAGTTTACTAATTCAAAATATACTTTGAACAAAACAAGAATATGAAAATTTCATAAAGAAAACTAGATATGATCTGGAAGATATTTTATTAATTAAATATAAAGATACTATTTTAATCATTTTCTATTGAATTAAAAACCCCGTGATCCAAGCTTTTAATTTTTAAACAAAAAATACCATTGAAAAGTTAATAGGCACCAATGAATGATAATGAATAATATGTGTTAGTGTGTGTGGCAGGGGTGCATGTGCAGAAGAGCATGTCCTGTATTTTCCTCTGTCACTGTTCACTTATTCCTTTGAGGTAGGGTTTTATCCCTCATCCTGGGCTCACATTTTCTCAGACTAGAAGCCAGAAGCCTCAGCAGCCCTCCTGTGTTCGTGGTCCTTGGAGTAACTGTACCTAGTCATGTGACCCAAGGGTCTTCTTTTTGGGAAGAAGTAGCCATGCATGCAACTTTTTATTTTTTTATTTTTTATTTTTTTGGTTTTTCGAGACAGAGTTTCTCTGTGTATCCTTGGCTGTCCTGGACTCACTTTGTAGACCAGGCTGGCCTCGAACTCACAAAGATCCGCCTGCCTCTGCCTCCCAAGTGCTGGGATTAAAGGCGTGCGCCACCACCGCCCGGCTCATGCATGCAACTTTTAAAATAGTTTCTTATTTGCTTCTTTTATTTTCTTCTAATGCATGCTGCTCTTGTAGAAATCCTAACATGTGGATATTTAAGTACATGATTTGATTTTGCTTCTCTTCCAGTGCTGTGTTCTGTTTCTTGCTGCATAGATACACATAGGTCCTCTACTGTCTGTGTTGAAGTAGATATTTGATAGGCTTGCTTTTCCTGCCGCATAGATCTGCATAGCTCATTTACTGTCACCACTGAAGTATTTAGAGATATTTGATAGGTTTGCTTTTCTTAGCTTTTAATCTCCTTTGATCAACCCTTTCTCCATTAGTTATTAAATAAAATAGGGTTTCATATAAACAGTTGGGAATCACACTGAATTTGGGAGTAGTGGTCACACTGTATGTAATCTCGGTTTCTTGGTGACTGGTAGAAAGAACTTGAGCCCAGATTTTGGGCAATATAAAGAAAGAAAGATGAAAAGGAGGTGAGCTAGGGAGTACCCTCCCTCACTTTCTAAGAACTCTAGTTTGTAATACACACCTTCCTTCTGAATATTTTATCTAAATTATGTTCACCAGCATTAGAAATGTTCATTTAACAAACTGAGCAAGCATTTGAGAATTTGTATGTGTCAAACATTTGTTGTAGGTGGTAGGCTGGAAGATTTTTAGTAGACACTTACTTTAGTCTATGTATTTTTTTTGTATAACAAAAGATTGTCGTACAGAAAAAAATGAAATTTAGTTTCTTCAATACTACATCCAATTATATATTTGATTATTCTTTCTAGAAAAATTATATAATAATCTTTATATCCTTAAAAATGCCCAGTAGAATCTTATTTTGTACTTCTTTTAAGGTAATGATATATAATTGAAGATTTGAAAGGTAGTTTATATTTTTCTATTGAGAAACTTCCAGAAATTAAAATTAGTGGAAGAGATTTGAAGTGTAGTTAGTATTTCATAGTTTCATACTAGATCAAAGCTCCCCCACCCATTTATTACAGAAGCAGGAATATGGGGAACTATGTTTTATATGTTAGAAATCATAGAATATATTTATAAGACATGATAAATTTTATCTATGGACAATCTCAGTAACTTTTAATAAACAAGTCATTATTTAGTTTGGACTCAGTTTTATTCTTCCAAAGACAATTTTTTTGTTTAGTTATTTAGTTTTTAAGTGTCATCCTTTTTTGATATATTAAAAACAATATAGCATAGTTATGACAAGGTTATCAAGAAGGAAAAAGATCCATAACTCTTAAATTTTTTTCTTCATTTCTTTTTAATATAGTGAATATCTAATAAATTCCTAAACATGGTTATGGACAATTTGTATGACTTCTTAACCTGAAAACACTAACTAAATTGCTGTATATATATGCATTTTTAATTTTTCTATAGGCATTGTTGGAGATCATGTTTGGTGTAAAAGTGGTTCTAACAGGTGATGCATTTGTACCTGGAGAAAGGAGTGTCATCATCATGAACCATCGGACAAGAGTAGATTGGATGTTCCTGTGGAATTGTCTGATGAGATACAGCTACCTCAGATTGGAGAAAATTTGCCTCAAATCCAGTCTCAAAAGTGTCCCTGGATTTGGTACGTTATTCATGTTATTTTAAGTACTTAACTCAGTTTGCACGTAATATGCCTACTCTAAGACTAAAATGAGGTTAAGTTGAGCTGTATGTTTTTCTCAGCTTTACTCATGAAACTAAAAATATTTCCAGTTTCTGTTTATCTTTATTGGCTTTGTTATGGTGTTTTTTATCTTAACCTCCATTTTAAAAATGTTTTACTGTAGAAGAGAAAATTAACTAATATCAAGGAAGTAGATCATTTCTTAGGGCTACCTCATTGGAGGATATGAATGTAATAAATTGGTAACTTTCTTAAAAACACTTAACTTACTGCAAGGCATGGTGGCACATGCCTTTAATCCCAGCACTCAGGAGGCAGAGACAGGCGGATCTCTGTGAGTTTAAGGCCAGCCTGGTGAGTCCAGGATAGCCAGGGCTCTGTTACACAGAGAAACCCTGTCTCGAAAAAAAAATGAAACTTCATTTGCAAATTAAAATGACACAAACCCATTTTCAGGTGGTCAGTAGTCCGAAATTAGTGACTCTGTCATCAGCTGCCTGCTTCAATAAAAGACCCATGAGGTTCTGCAACTATAGGCTTTTTCTCACCTTCCTCTTTGTTCTTCACACTCTTTGTAACCGTGTGCTGTACTAATTATTAGTCTCTTTGTGTGATATTTTGGGTTTTTTTTGAGACAGTTTATTAGCATATCATGACATTTTCATTATGCACTTTTACATACATACAAAATACATTTATGTATTTTGATAATGTTCACCCTGTTCTTATTTTGTCTCACCCCTACTCTTATTATTAATCTTTTTCCATTTTCTGAGTTACCACTGTCTACTTTTCATGCCTTTTCTTTTTTTGTGTGTGATCAAATATAAAAATCATTTACAGAGGAGCATAGATGAGAGCTTGGTCACAAGAGTGTAGTTAGTTTACCAGTGGCTTCACTACTGAAAAATATTCCTGTTCCTTCAAGCAACTATTAGTGTATAGAAATCCCTGAGGGGATGGGATCCCACGAGCCTCTCCCTTTCCATCACAGGCTGTCACTGGGCCCAGTCTTAGGCAGAGCATTGAGCTGCTGTGAGTGCAGTAGTCGTGCCATTCAGAAAGCAGTGGGCCACAGGGCTCAGTCCCATCCTGTCACTCTTATATTCTTTCTGCTCCTTTCATGGTATTCCCTGAACCTTGGAAGGATCATATAGATGCCTCATTGATGACTGGATTGTCAAGAATCATTAGTGGTTAGGAGTTCCTGCAGTCCCCATGGAAAAAGCAGCTTCTCTGACTAGAGCTGACATCTGTATAAATATGGTCCTATAGTAGACAGTTGGAAGGCACATCATTCCCATTTAGTAAAACAACAGCAGCAACTTTCTCACTGTGGCTGCTTATGACTTCCCAGCCATGGGCTTTGGGCTAGTTTTCAGTACCAGATGTGCATTCCTCCTTGAGGAGTAGCCATCAAATCATACTATAGCACATCTTGCATGTATGTATGTACGTACGTACATACACACACACACACACACACACACACACACACACACACACACACACA
>CAJQZJ010000175.1:425088-457345 GCA_907164525.1 Lophiomys imhausi
CTAGGTCCTCTGTTCTAAGTGACTGTAGCTGTGTGAGTGTGTATCTATCTAGGTCCTCTGTTCTATTCCACTGATGTGCATATCTGGTTTTGTACCAGTGCCATGCTGCTTTTATTATTATGGCTCAGAAGTATAACTTAAAATCAGGTGATCCCTCCTGTATCATTCTTTCTGCTCAGGGTTGCTTTGAGTATGTGGGATGTTTTGTACTTCCATATGAATTTTAAGACCCATTCTCCCTATTTCTGTGAAAAATAGTTCTGGAATTTTGATGGAAAGTTTATTTCATCTATAGAGTGCTTTTGACAGATCAGGTGTTTTCACAATTCTTCTGACCCATGAGCATGGCTTTTCAATCTGCTAGTGTTTTCCTCAGTTTTTCTTCTGTGTTTTATACTTTTCCTTTAGAGATTTTTCACTTCCTTAGTTAGCTTTAGTCCAAGACCTCCCTCCCCTTCTTTCTCTCTCTCTCTCTCTCTCTCTCTCTCTCTCTCTCTCTTTCACTTACTGTAAATGGAATTATTTCTTAGTATGTTTGTCATTGGTCCATAAGAAAGCTACTGATTTTTATATTCTGATACTGTATGCTGCCACTGTGCTGAGAGTTGTTCATCAGCTTTGTTTTCCGGTGAAATCCTTAGAGGCTCATATCATCATCTGCACATAGGAATGCTTTAAATTTTTAGTTGGGAGAACTTTTTAAGCTATTTTTTAATTGGGATATTGTAATTGGCTTCAGTTATATTATTTATTGTAGATATGTATAGAACAGAAGTAGGGAAACCCTACACTATGAATTAAATATTATGATGCAAGCATTTGTATAAGACACATCAAGTAAGAAATACAGAGGATGATAGTTGACAGAAAAATAGGATGAAATGTGATGAGAGTCTGTTGAATTAAAGAACAACATAGAGGGAAAAGAAAACCATATGAGGAAGTAGAGTAACAAGAAGTTTTCCTAGTACTTTACAAGGAAAATGAAGAGGACTGAAATGAGGACACAGTGATGCCAAAGAATGCAGCTGAGTAGAAGGTGGTTACAGTGGTCTGTTACCTCCATCTGAGCATCCTATCAGAAGATCCCAAATTCTCAATGCTCTAAAGCCTCAAAGTTTTTAAATACTAAAATACTGCAAAAAAAAAAAAAAACATTCTACCCCTGACCTCACATGGCTAGTGCCATTAAAATGCACAAAATTAATGCAACTTTTATTTAAAATAACTTCAGGCTCTGAGTAGAAGATTTATATGAAAATCAAATGAATTTTGTATTTAGACTTGGGATGCATTATGTATATGAAACACTTCTACAAAAAAATACACAGAAGAAAACACTTCTTTTGCCATGCTTTTAGTACAAAGCACACTCAGCTTGTACTTGGAGTTTTTCCTTACAGAAAACAAAACAGTATGACTTTAACATTTGAAAGGTAATACCTAAAAGATAACTGAAAAAACTTAGAAAATAATAGAAGAGCTGGGGACTTAACAACATCCAGCATCTACCATAGACCTGCTCTCCAGAAGACATAGTGAAAATCCTGAATAGTCACCACTGAAGTCCTTGATTCCCTGGCAAATACTGAGACATTCCTCCTCATCTTGAAGGTTTCTTTCCCCTCCCTGCCCTCTCAGAAACCCTGCTCCACAAACCAGTGTGAGCCAGAGCACGAGGCTCCATACATCCTCACACCTCAGACTCTGTTCCTTGGAGCTTGGGATTACAGTGTCCACCATGCCCAGCTGACAACTTTGAATTTGTAACTAAAATGCAAACTGTGTTAAAACAATATATAGGACATTAAAAGACTTGGCACTTTGTGGTGGAGAGCAGAAAGGAAAACCACAGTACATGAGAGAATGACGAGGCCCACACACACGGAGGACAGTATGGCAGCTGGGATGTGACATCCTGGGCTTGGAGTCAGCCATGGGCCAGACTTATTTTGTATGTGAGATTTAAGCCTAGCTTCTTTAGGGTTAGACTTGTAGCTGATACTTTTGTTACTGACAACCATAAACATTGTGGATAATGTGCCTCTCACCATATCTCCAATGCTCTTTGGTGGGTTAACTGCTTGTCATGAGTTAAGCGTTTTATAAAAACTGTCAAATGGAAGTATGGTGAGCAGTTTTGTTGCTAGAGGACACACACAGATTATTTCACATCAGCAAGTCGGTTGATAGTTCAGAATAAGTTCTCAGAATAGTTGATTCTGTACTTTGCATGCTGGAGTTCCTTGGCAGAGATGAATTTGGACACAATAGTTTTTGGAGTATGTGTGTGGGAAGGGTACCTTGGGGAAGAAAGGTTTAGTTCAATTAAATTATAGTCTAGGCTAAGAGTATATCAGGATTTCATATTCTGGAATTACGTTGCGCTAAGGGCAATGAGATCTTAGTAAATGACCTTTAAGTTCTGAATAGAGGATGAACCCTGAGCTGTATGGAGATGGTTAAGTTTCCCTGGTCCAGAGAAATGGCTGTAAGGTTATGCAGTCACTTGCTAAGCTTACTGTGATCCATTCCTTAAGTTGGATATCCTTCTGATGTGTGCTGCAGCTTTTCTCAGTCAGATGGACACAGCATGGGAAAGTGAGAAACGGGAAAGCAAGAAGCTTATTTTGCATCCTTAGGTCTGCTAAAAACCAAAAAATTCCTTTCCCTGTAATTATATATTCTAAAATTATCTATAAGGTGTGCTCTTGTAGTAATCATTTTAGGAGTGAGCAGTAAAAGAGCTGGGTGGACTTTAAAGCTTTCCTTATGTTTAAAAATCAGATATTTTGGCCAGGCTATAGTGGCCCACTCCTTTAATCCCAGCACCAGGGAGGCAGAGGCAAGCAGATCTTTGAGTTCAAGGCCAGCCTGGTCCACAGAGTGAGTTTCAGGGCAGCCAGGGCTATACAGGGAAACCCTGTTTGAAAAAAACAAACAAACAAATCACATTCTTTTGAGTATTCCACAGTTGTGTTAGGGATGCCAGCCAGAGGCACCTTAGGTAGCCAGGAATTAAAAATGTTTTCTGCAATGAAAGTAGCATCTAAAGTATATCTTTAAAATGTTGTTACTTGATGCTCTCTAACTATTGAAATCAATTAATATAGCTCATGTGAATTCTAAGTAAAATATTTAGCTTTGATATTAGTTGGAAAATGGTCACTATTTATATATCTTTAAGCAGAATTTTGCATCAACAAATAAATATTGTCAAATAATTTTTATATGGAATAATTTTGATTTATTGGAAATAGAGAGATAATAAAGGATGTCCCTATTAACCCAGTGTCTCGTGGTGTTAGTGTCTTTCATAGCAGTAATTCATTCAAATGGAAGTTTAGATTGGCATTGCATAACTGACTAACAATCAACACGTTTGGCTTTATAATCTTCCTGTTCATGTCCTTTTTATGTCCTAGGATCACTCTGAGGGGCCACCTTGCTTTTAGTCACTCTTGCTCCATTCATTCTTCTGGGTAGAATGTTCTTCATTTTGAGTTTCTGTGGTGTTTCTAATTATATGGTGGTCATGAATCTGGGGAGTAAATAGCACAGAGGTGAAGTGCCAGTCTCTTGTCAGAGAGAGTCCAGATGGCAAGTGCTCTGTCATTGTTCCTGGTGTGGTTGGTGTCAGCCTGGTTTCTCTACTGCCATGGTATTGTATTCATTGTACTATATACTCTATATATTCACCAGTAGCTATATTATATTCATCAGTAGCAATCCATGTTCACCATATTTATTTTATTATTTGGCTTATTGTCTAGTACTCTCATTATTACTGAAAACTTTTTAGCTTTGTATGTATAAAGTCTTGTAGGCTGATATTTGTGTCTTTTCTATGTACCCACCTTGTTTCTCTTGCCTGCTTATGTTCTGATGGTCTGAGACTCCCTCCTATTCCCTTTCTCTCTCAAGGTTTCACTGTGTAGGCGACACTGGCCTTAAACTCACAGAGATCCATTTGCCTCCCTGGTGCTGCGATTAAAGGTGTGTGCAACCCTGCCTGGGTGTAGTTCCTTTTTGATATTCTTTATATAGAAGCTAGATTTTTTTTTTTTTTTACTTTTCCCAGCATATAGTAGATACCCACATTCCTTGGCTTGTCATCCCTTCTTCCATCTTCAAAGACAGCAGTGACTAGTTGAGTCTATACCTTTTCATTTTGAAACTGAGTCTTTCCTCTCCCACCCCTCCAATCTTTTCTCCTTTTAAGGGCTATTGTGATTACTTTTGACTCACTAAATTAATCTAGGCTAATTTTCCAGTCTTAAACTTGGCTACATAGCAACCTCTGCTGCCCTTTGTTTGTAACATAACTTATTCAGCTGTTCAGAGTTGGCATGTGGATATTTAGGGATTTGTCATGGTTCTGCCTCCCACATTGTAGTTGCTAGCATATTCTGGGTAAGTGGAAGATGACAGTTGAGAGATGTTGGGAGATGCAGCCATTTTTGTCTTTACATTTATTTATGTGTGTGTGTGTACATGTGGAGGTCAGAGGACAACCTGAGGCCATCAGTTCTGGAGATTGATCTCAGGACATCAGGCTTGTTGCGAGAATCTTTACCTGCTAGACTGGCTAATCCTAGAACCTTCAGAAATGTGAGCATGCTATAAATAAACATTTGAAGATACTCTGAGCTTTCTTAAAAAAAAAAATAATGTTGTAAATTCCTTTGCTGTTAATCTCTCCCCTACTTCCATCACACCCAAATCATGTCAAGTCCAGTCTTTCATTTCTCAACCCATTCCCCAAAAGGTCCCACCTCCTCCCCAGCCAGTTGAGGGAGGGCAAGACTTCATATTGGACCCACTTTTGGCTCTTCCTTCTCCAGCCTGGAGCCAGGAAGATGTGGTGACAGAGGGATGGATAGATGGATGGCATGAGGGCTCGAGAAGGTGGGATCAAGAAAAGCACTAATCTAGGCTGAACTTTGTTTCAGACCTGGTCCCTGTGTGTGGGATTGTCAAAGGCATGATTGGCCACACCTGTTCTATCTAGCTGAGGCAAAACCCTTTCTGAGGTAATCCAGTTAGGGTTTTCAGCCAAGCTGTGCCTGGTGTTTTAAATATGTTTCTGTGGATATGATTCTAGCTCTGATTCTTTATCAAAATGATATCCATGGGTGGAACAAAGGAGCAGCTAGGTCCCAAGGGTGCCTGATCCACATATTATAGATGCTTTTGTTGGGTGGTACTCCCTGAAAGTGGGAATCTAGATCACAGAGAAGGTCCTGGGTCCCTTGGGATTCAGTGCCTTTGTTCCAGCAGGCTGGACTGGTTGAAGATGGGTACTGTAGTGTGGCCTTGGGCATTACTACATTGGGAATATAGAGATCTCAAGAAAGAAGCAGGTAGCTGTCCCCACAAGGAAGCTCTGCTCTTCCCGCTGGACATTCCCGTGGAATCTGAGGGACTCTGAAGTAAGTGGAGGGCCCAGGAGCCTTGCTCTGGGGAAAGGCCTGATGATTTCCTCTTGGGAAAGAAATCTCCCCCTCTTTTCTTGTGGGCCCAGGTAAGGAGCAAAGGGGGGCACACAGGCTTCTCAGAGGAGTTAGAGGGTACGAGTGCACACCCCTTTTTCCTCCTTAGATGAGGTGCCTGCCTGAGCTGGGCTGCTCTGTCCAGCTAGCCCCGACTGCTGGGGCCATGTTGATGCTGAAACCATCCCTGGATGGTGCCAGCGACCATGTGCCCCATAAGGCCATCCGTGGAGCACTTAGAGGCTCAGGTCCTCGGTGAAACTTCTATGTGCGCCCCAGTTCTGCCATCGCCAGCACAGGGCAGGGTTCCGAAGGCGCAGCACCTCTGCTGGGATCAGCTTCGTGTCTGCTGCCCAGACACTGCCCTTGGCCTGGGGCTTTGCAGGGTCCTTGGGCACCTTACAGAAGCTCCAGTTAGAGGAAAGATTGTGGAGAATGGACTCTTTCGAGCCCTTATAGTCGTCCCTGAAGAAGAGGGAGCACTACCTGGACCTGACAGATATTCTGGGCCAGCCTCAGCCTGTGGAAGGCGTGACCATTAGGTCAAGTAGGTGTAGGGGGGGCTTGTCATGCCATGTGTATTTCTTCCTCATCCTCTTGGGGGTCTTCAAAGGAGACTCTGCCTCTGGAGGCCTAGATAAGAGTTGTTGCAAGACCCCAGGCAGCCCTGGGCTGGGGCCTAGCCTGACAGGGAGCTCAGGGTAGAAGGGAATGGAAACTGTACAGCTTTAAAGAGCCAGATGTTATAAACAACTGGACATGTAATATGAGTACAATCCTTGGGGCATTTATGTTATACATAATATACTTAGAGAAATTCAAGTGCATATTATTGGAGGGAGGCTCTTTAGAATATACCTCAGTGATTTTTTTTTAATGTTTATTACTTCAAGTTACATGTCAATCATAGTATTCTCTTTCCACCCCTCCCAGTTCCACCCTCCCACTCTCTCCTCCCTCTCCCACCCATCCCACTCCTCCGATGTGGAGTGCCCTCACATATCAGCCCCTCTCAATTCAACAGTCATATGAGGGCTAAGAGCTTTGTACTGGGGGCCTACATGTTAACACCCCTAGGACAAATTGTCCCAATAATAGGTAACAAAGTCTATGTTCCTGATCCTTTTGGCGTGTTGGTTGTAGGATAGTTATCCTGTACTATATGGCTAAAATCCAATTATAAGTGAGTAGATGCCATGTACATCTTTCTGAGTCTGGGTTAGCTTACTCAGCATGAGCTTTTCTAGTTCCATTCATTTGGCTTCAAATTGCATGATTTCCTTGTTTCTGATAGCTGAGTAGTATTCCATTGTGTAAATGTACCACAATTTTTTAATCCATTCGTCAGTTGAGGGACATCTGGGTTGTTTCCAGTTTCTAGCTATTACAAATAAAGCTGCTATGAACATAGATGAGGAGATGTCCTTGTGGTTTGGTGAGAAATCATTTGGGTGGATACCCAGAAGTGGTATGGGTGGGTCTTGAGGTAGGGCTATTTCAAGTTTTTTTTTTTTTTTTTTTTTTTTTGGTTTTTCGAGACAGAGTTTCTCTGTTTAACAGCTCTGGCTGTCCTGGACTCGCTTTGTAGACCAGGCTGGCCTCGAACTCGCAAAGATCCGCCTGCCTCTGCCTCCCAAGTGCTGGGATTAAAGGCGTGCGCCACCACCGCCCGGCTTTCTAAGATATTGCCAGACTGATTTCCATAGTGGTTGTACAAGTTTGCCCTCCCATGAAGCTGAGAACCTTCAGTAAGGCAAGGGACACTGTCATTCTAACAAAATGGCAACTTACAGATTAGGAAAAGATCTTTACCAACCCCCCTTCTGACAGAGGGCTAATATCTAATAATTTATAAAGGACTCAAGAAATTAAACACAAACCAAATAATCCAATCAAAAAAAAAAAAAAGGGAAACAGAGCTAAACAGAGAATTCACAAAGGAAGACTCTCTAATGGTAGTGAGACACTTGAAGAAATGCTCAGCATCCTTAATCATCAGAAATATGTAACTCAAGACAACTCTGAGATTCCATCTCACTCCTGTCAGAATGGCTAAGATCAAAAACTCAAAGGACAGCACATGCTGGTGAGGTTGTGGAGAAAGGGGGACCTCAGTGATTTTTTTTAAAGGTTTATTAATGTTTAATTTTTAAATTACGTATGTGTGTAGGTATGTGCTCATGAGTGCAGGTGCATGTGGAACACAGAGATGTCAGATCCTCTTGAGCTGGAGGCATGAGTGGTGGTCATAGACTGTCTAACATGGTTGCTGAGAACCAAAGTTGGGTCCTCTGAGAGAACAGTATGTTCTGTTAGCACTGAGCCATCTCTGCAGCCTCTTCACACTGATTTAAAACATTTGATGCTTTAATTTCAAGCCAAAGTAAGGATAAATAGCATGCTTGGAGACTTAGGCATATTGAGGATCAGATTGTTGTGAATTCAAAGCCAGCCTGGGCTACAAAGTGAGTCAGTCTGAAGCCAGCTTAGGCTTGGGCTACATAGTGAGACCTTGTCTGAAAACAAAACAAAACAAACAAAAACAAGAAAAGAAAAAAAAAAAAAGAAGCAAAAATGTAGTTTTGAGGCCAGACCACCTGTGTCTGAAGCCTGTTTTCCACTTTCTTGCATCTGAAAATGTCTCATCCAAGCACTAGAGATAGTGATTTTTACCTGATTCATAGTTGTCTTAGGAATTAATTAAAAAAAAAAATGCTCAAAATAATACCAAGCATGTTGTTAGTGTTTACCAAACATTTTTATAATTATACTATTTATTCACAAAATAGCTGGTGTGGAAAAGAACCATTGGCAAAAATTAAAAACAAAAAATATGATTTTAGAAATAAACTCAATTCCTAGGACAAAAGAGACAAGTCCTAAAAGCTTGAAGGGAGGGCCGGCTATTGGATGGATGTGGTTGGGTTTGGCTTCTCCTGGCTGCTAGCCGCACTGGCTGCACTGTGGAAGGCTGTGGGAAATGTTCTCAAATCCTGAGGAGACAGTGATTAGGAACCTCAAATTTATTTTTAGCCAAACCAGCTTCCAAAGTTAAGGACCAAAAATACATTTCAGGAATGCTTGGACAGAAACAATTTTCAAAAGAAAGGACTAACAGCAGGACTTAAGCAAAGAGATCGGGAAACTTGGGGTCAAGTCTAAATATTGAAAACATTTCTGTCAAGTTTAAGAATGTGATAGAAAAGTAAACAGTGTTTGGAGCAGTTGCATGATTCCTACAAATCTTGTAACAAAGGTGGTGGTAAGCATACATTTTTGGCATTGCTTTTTAAAAATTAAAATTAAGCTGGAGGCTTCCTGTTTACACAGTGATAGAATTAAGAACTGTTTCAGTTGGTAGAGATTAATAGTTGAACTTAGTGTTGATGGAGTTGAGTGGTTTAACAAGCTCACCAAATATAGAAAGATGAAAAAAGCAAAGGAATGAAATGGGATGTACTGGTTCTAAGCCAGTCGAACTGAGGCCAACATAGTGTTTGCCAAGGGGTAGGAGTCCATGTTTCATTTTGTGGGCCATACTGTCCCTGTGGCACCTAATGCTCCCTGACATTGTTAGGCAGAAGTAGCTGTTGATAGTATACATGAACAAACAGGCTGGCTGAGTTCTAGGAAAGCCTGGGCTTAGAGAACGAAGGAAGGGGCAAAGAAGACTAAAGAAAAAGAAAGGGAGGTGTGACAGGAATAGCTGTCCAAAAAAAAAAAAAAATACCCCTAATAAAGGTTTCTGGTGAAGAGAAGAGATTCTTGGATTGGACTTAGCCTACATTAGAAGGTAGTAGAGGATGAGAGGTAAACCATGATGTATCTGTATTCCAGAACATCACTGCTTGTTTGCAAGGCATTACCCTCCTCCCTGCTGCCGAGATGAGTGCTGTGGTTAATGTGTGAGCATTAGAGGAGGAGATTCTCATGGGCATGGACCAACATCTTAGATCTGGAAGCCACACATAGGGTGACAAGACTGGGGACCAAAGTGCTTAGTGTTAGGAATCAGAATCAGCTCTGTGGCTCTGCAGCACGGGGTCTTGGCCTTCACTACATATGCTGTCTGAATTGCTCAGCTGCCTCTGCTTCACACTATTTACTTTCCCCGTGGTCCTAGGGGAAATCATAAGATAGAATAGCCTAGAGAGTTACTGTGTTGGGACCCATCTTTTGAGCTTTTCAGAGACTGTACATAGGGTTTCCTGAGTTAGGCATCTCCCACAGAAACTCCTGAGGCTGTGGCCAGTGAAAGATGGGCAGGCTCTGAAACACAGAAGGGCTTATCAAAGCTGCCGAGAAACCCAGTGTGCCCGCATACACACACCAAGGAATGTGCATAGCTGACATTCTAGAATTTCTCTTTTCATTTAAGCAAAATCTGAAGTGACTACCATTGAAAATAGCATTTTTGCATTTAATTTGAGAATACAGAAAAGGAAACATTATAGAATTCTTCCGTGACCTGAGAAAGTATTTTCCTTACTACTTGGTGGTAAACATTAATACCTTGAGAGATACTTTTGGCAGGCTATGGTTTAAAGGAAGTTTTTAAGAATTTATCTGGGTGGTGGGGGCACACACCTTTAATCTAGTACTCAGGAGGCAGAGGCAGGCAAATCTCTGAGTTCGAGGCCAGCCTGGTCTACAGAGTGAATTCCAGGACAACCAAAGCTACACAGAAAAACCCTGTCTCAAACAACAACAAAAAGGAAACAAATAAAAAACTTACAAATCCTGGGATTACCAAACTCCTCAAAAAATACTGTTGTTTATGTATTGTCTGTTTAATCCAAGATTAGTGCTAAATTTATAGTATTTCATAGAATGCTTATTATAACAGTAATAGAGTAAAAAAAAATCAAAGACCTGAAAATTATATTTAGTTGTTTGTGGATATTGCTATTAAAGTTGATGTAATACTCGTTAAATTTCTCCTAGGCTGGGCCATGCAAGTTGCTGCCTTTATCTTTATTCAGAGGAAGTGGAAGAATGATAAGAACCATTTTGAAGACATGATTGATTATTTTTGTGACATCCATGAACCACTACAACTTCTCATCTTTCCAGAAGGAACGGACCTCACAGGTGAGGTAGCCTGGGTTTGGGTCACAAAATTTAAACCTTAGAAACCACTAGAAAAATCTCATATGAAGTATGTGTGAATAACAACAAAATTAGGGGATAACCCCTAAGATCCACCCAATTAATGGTACTCAAGCCTGGCCTGATGGTGTAATCCTGAAGTTACAGCTACTCAAGAGAGTGATGCAGGCAGATCACAAGTTTAAGACCAGCCTGAGAAATTTAGTGATTCAGTGTCTCAAAGCAAAGACTAGAAAGATGGGCAAGAGTGAAGCTCAGGGGTAGACGGCTGTGTAGCCCTGGGTCCAGTTCCCAGCTCCATGGGATAGAGAGAAGACCAAAAAGAAAAGAAAATTTAAATATAATTTTATAAATTTTATTATAAAAACCCTTGCAAATAAGTAAAAACATCATACACTCAAATTAAGTGATTCAAAGTCAATACAAGTCAATGAACATACAGGTCAGTTCTATACAGTTAGAATAGAACTTCAGAACAGAAGCTGTGAAGCTTCACAATAATCTTTACACTTTCAGTATCAAATGTATTATATGCAAATTGCTTTAGTGTATAAAATAGTTTTGATTCTGAGTCATATTCTTTTAGAATTTCATATATGCATAGCTTACTTTTAAATCATATTTACTTCCTACTTCTTCTCTTAACATATTTTTCCAGATCTACCTTCTTCACTCATCAAAAGCTGGGTGTTATGGCTCAAGCCTGCATGAGATCCCAATATTTGGGCAGCACAGGCAGGAGGATCTGAGCTCTTAGTGAGTTCCAAGACACCGGGCTGCTGAATAAGACTATCTCAAAAACAGTTATAAAAGCAAACCAGTAAAACAGCCCCTGCCTCAGGACCAGGACTCCTGTTCCATCACATTTAATTTATTATGGGCAACCACAGGAGGTCATTACTTTTCATGTTCATAGTACTAGAGCTTTATATTTTAAGCCTTAGAATATATGCTTTAAATATCAGTCTTTATCTTTACATAAACTGAATTTCAAAATCATGGTAGAGTTTGTCTTTTCTACCTGTTCCATCTATTCTCTTCCAAAGTATTATTTATCCTGTAAACCCTTTATCCTTCAACTTCTTCCATATAAGAAAAGAATCCAAAAGTAACTAATTTCAAATCTGTGACCTTTCTACTGATATTCAAATTAGCTTCCTACTTCTGGCAAAAAGACTTTGTCTTAAAAAACAAACAAACAAACAAATCCTTGAGTTGGAGATGGTACACAGAAGAACATATTTACATATTTAGAACCTTTCTACTTCAGCAGTTAAAAGCAGGATTGATAATGTGGTGGCACATGACTTTAATCGCAGCACTTGAGAGGCAGAGGGATGCAAATGTCTATGAGTTCGAGGCCAGCCTGGTCTACAGAGTGAGTCTAGGACAGCCAGGTCTACACAGAGAAACCCTGTCTCGAAAAACAAACAACAAAAAAACCACTATATAGTCTGTCCTAGATACTAAAGTAGTAGTTTTTAAGTTTGTTTAAACCACAGTTGATTTTTACCGGGCAAACCTAAGATGGATAAATGTAGAACTTTCCTGGTTGATTATTGGGAGGGCTGGGGGAGGAGTTATGGGTTAGACTAGAGGCAGCTCTGTAGAAAGAGGCCAAAGGGAGAGTGTAATAAGCCATACATTCAATAATGATACAGAAAAAAAAGTTTAAATAAATAAATGTTAAAAAAAGAATGATACAGCAGAATGTGAGAAGGCTTGTGTGGTATGCTGTGTAATGGACACAGACCTACGTGGGGTAGAATGGAAGGCAAAATGCACAAGCTATATGGCAGGGAGGAATATAAACTTACCTTCCAAGACCTGTGATGCCGAACTAAGAAGAATGACTTTGAATGTCACACTTTGGGCTAACAAAAATGTCTCCACTTTAGAGAAAGTATCATTTAATTTAAAATTATTTTTGTTTTTGGTTTTTGGTTTTTTGAGACAGAGTTTCTCTGTGTACCCCTGGCTGTCCCAGAACTCACTCTGTAGATCAGGCTGGCCTCGAACTCACAGAGATCCACCTGCCTCTGCCTCCCGAGTGCTGGGATTAAAGGCGTGCACCACCAGGCCCGGCAAATTTTTAAGTCTGTATACTGTTTTTTTTGGGGGGGGGTTTGAGACAGAGTTTCTCTGTATAACAGCTCTGGCTGTCCTGGACTTGCTTTGTAGACCAGGCTGGCCTCGAACTCACAGAGATCCACCTGCCTCTGCCTCCCAAGTGTTGGGATTAAAGGTGTGCGCCACCACCGCCCGGCTTATTTAAAAGTATTTTTAATCATTAGAGTTAACTTTAAATTTGGAATTTTAAACCCTAATATAACATTTTATATTCTACTTTAAATTCGAATCAGTTTGCATGCTTTAATATTTTTAGATTAGTGTGTTTCACTATGCCTTTATATATGTTTTGTCTTTACATACTGTAATTGGTTTTAACTTTTTGTTAAGGAAAGCAATATATGTTGGGAAATTTAAAAGTACAGAAATATACACGAAAGTTGCTGTACTTCTGCAGCCCATGAATTTGAATTTTTGGTTTATTTTTGTTATCATTTGGTCACAGATATGCATATACATGCACACATTCTTAGGAATATGTGTATATACATACCAGATCATATATAACCTTAAAACCAAAAAACAGACCATGTGTTTCTTTGTCCATTTCATTTCTCACTTAATATTGTATGTAATCTTTCACATCATTTGTCCTTTGACAAGATGGTGTGATTTTATACAGTGTATTGGGATCTCTAAAGAGAGATTAATTAAGATATATTTGAGGAGAGAGACCAGGGTTGACTGTCAGGATGTGGTTCTTGCCCCAGCAGACCTGGCAAGTTCAGATTTAGCCAGTGGTAGAGTTCTGGCAAGAGTTGCAGTTGGAAACTAAAGGTGGACTCCAGCAGAAGTTGACTTCCCTGTGTACAGGAAAGGGTACCTTTGTTTCTAGACAGTTGATCTGCGTGAAACCCATCACACTGTACAGTAAGTAGTAGCCTTATTACTGTATTGATTAGAATATTAACCCTATCTAAAAGGCGCTTTCAGCAAAACCTCTAGAATAAATGTTTGTGCTCTCCTAGTTCTATTGCTGTTGTTATGATAAGTACCCTAACTGACAGCAAGTTAGGGGAGAACAGGGTTTACATCTGCTTACAGTCACTGTGGGGAAGTCAAGGCAGGAGCTTGAAACAGCTGTTCACATTCTCAGTCACAGCAGGGGGAGAATAAATGTGCCCTGTTTGCTTGCTTGCTCTCAGCTGGTTGTCTTCTCATATTGTTCAGGAACCCCTCTCTAGGAAATGATCCCACCCAAAGTGGGCGACCAGTACCCCTAGACATGACCCAGATAATTCCTGACCAAGATGTCTTCCAAATGATATTACACATAATTTGACACTCTTACACATAAAGTGTCTTTATTTAATAAATATCCCATGGTCTGAAACTTTATATACAAAATTAGTTCCCTTCCACAAAGTTTGTTATATAAGGAAAGAGATAATAAGCAAATGAGAATCTGTACAGTTGTCATAAGAGTTTGTGTAGAAAAATAAAGTGGGATAGGAAGATAGAGAGTAAAAGAAGGGAACAGAGTGCTGGTCTGTAAGGTGCTCAGGGGGAAGCCCCTCTTAAATTTCTGTTTCAGTACGGACCAAAGTGCAAGGTAGAAGACTGCATCTGCAGCAAGGGGCCTCTGGGTAACTGACTAACAGCTGCACAGGCTGAGGTTGGAACATGCTCCCGTTTGGCTTGAGGAGATCAGAGTGGCCAGCGGTCCTGTGGGTGTGGGTGGAAGGAGTGGGAAAGTTGCAGGGAGAGAGCTGACAGGAGGCTGCGGTTGGAAAACGGGATGCTAGTGCAGTTACTAATAGTGATGGCCTGGGAATGAGTGGATGGAGTGAGGGGGTGGGAACATAGCCATACTAATTTGATCATTTCCACTGTCCCATGTTGTGACTGTACATTTTAGAATTGTGTATATTTGTGTTCACATCTGCAGCAGAATCAGTTACACTTGAGAATCCCCAGAGTCACTCACAATCGGAAACAACCGGATGAGCAGTTAGTTATGCTCATCTCCCTTGTACTCCTGATCCCCTTTCAGGTCTGTAGCTGGCCAGAACAGAAGGACTTCTACTAATCCCATATAGCTCCATGCTCAGGACAGTCACAAGCCAGTGAGAACAGCTCACTGATTCTCATGTCCAAGGCCTATCTTTTTAGTTGCTGGGGAGCTGTGGACATTTGACTCAGTGCCTCTGTTAGAAATGGCAAATGCCTCTGTAAGACTGTCTGTTGGGTGTTGTGCTGTGGGGTGCAGCTGAGGTTTCTGGAAGGCTGGAGCACTCACTCACCTTAAACTTACTCCTAGAAAAGTTGTGTTTATAAAAATATTTTTCTTCTACTAGCATGTAAATTTCCAAGTAGAGCTGAGAGTTACAGGTCCTAACATCTGCTGTCATCAGAAGGTATTTCATGATCTCTCCTAGTCAAGGACAAATTTTTGAACACTTTATTTTCCAATTGTATTTGCTGAATAACGAGTTTGGTTCTTCTTGGAATTTGTAAAGTGACCTCATGGAATGGAAAAAGAAGTTATTGCCAACAATTGGAACATATACTTGTCTCTGTAACTAAATTCAGCCAAACCATGTTCAGATGTTTGTACATGATGTGCTAATCATGTGCCTGTTTTGTTGTGCAGTGGTTTTGGTTAGTAATATTAGCCACTCTATTTAAGCAAGGCAGATATTTCATTTTGCTTTGAAAGCCTAAATTATTGGGTTAAAGAAAACGTTGATCTGATATATTTATTGCTGGTTATTTTTTCTGGATGTCTAGATCCTTGTATTTTGTTAATTTTTATTAGCATTTTATATTACATTTAAACATTTATTATTTCAGGCTTTTATTATTGGTGGTGCTGGGTGTTGAACCTAAGGTCTTGCACAAGATAGACAAGTGCTCTCTCACAGAATATCCTCACCTCGCATAAAGATGATCTTTAATGAAAATTTTAGCTTGTTAGTGTTTTGTTTTTATATCTCAGTTTTCATTATATATCAGCTTTTTTGAAGTCTTCTAAGTAATTTTAAAGTTTGAGATATAAAATTAAGGTAACTTATTAAGGTTCTTTTTATAACATTATATATATTTATATCTATCTATCATTTATCTTCCTACTTACCTACCTACCTATATCTATCATTTATCTTCCTACTTACCTACCTACCTACCAGTAACTGAGATCTTTGTAACGGATTATCTCAAATGTTTGCATTGTGGGGCTGGAGAAATGGCTCAATGGTTAAGACTATTTGATGCTCTTGTAGAGGACCTGGCTTGGTTCCCAGCACTCACATAGCTTCTCCCAACCATCTGTTACTCCAGTTCCGGAGGATCTGATGCCTCCCCTGGTCTCCTTGAACACTGCATACACTGGCATGCGTACATGCAGGCAAGGCACTCATATACATATGCAGAATGTTTGCATCATCTTCATGTATTGTCTGTAACAACAGAATATATAAGTCCCTTTTGGGCACAAGCAAGGTCTTACTATGTAGTTCTGGCTGGCCTGGAATTCACTGTGTACACTAAACTGGTCCTGAACTCCTGAAATCTGCCTGCCTCTGCCTCCTGAGTCCTGGGATTGAAGGTGTGCCCATGGTGCCTAATCACAAGTACTATTTTCATCCAAGAAATTCTTCATGTTTTTTTCTTATCTCATTGTCTTATTTTACTTAATGGCTCCTAACAGCCTATTATTTTGCTTAGAAAATAACAAGGCTCGGAGTAATGATTTTGCTGAGAAGAATGGACTTCAAAAATATGAATATGTCTTACATCCAAGAACTACTGGCTTTACTTTTGTGGTGGACCGTCTAAAAGAAGGTAAGGACTTATCTTAAAATGTGTGTTTTTAAAAATAAATGTAGCACAAATCTCTGAGCTGTAATGTAGATCTCTGACATCTAATGGGCATATTAATACAATCCTGACCTATGACCAATCGTCATATCCCTCTCCTAAATGCTGCATGTCTTAAAATTACCTGTGCCTAACTTGAAAGGCCTTGAAACCTATGTAAGAAAAGGTGTCCACTTCTTTCCCTAAATGACATCAATATTCTTTTAGAGTCTGATGTGTTTTAAGATATAAAGTATAATCTACTAAAATGAAGCTTTTTTACATTTAAGTATTGTTATTTTGAAGAAATATTTGGTGCCAGTCTAAAATTACATTGGGATGGTAAAATCAAAATTGCCCATGGTCAGGTTGGCATATCTTTTGAAATTCTGTGATTATAACTAATATTATATGGACTTTTTGGCTTGACTTCCACTTTGCCAATGGATACTGAGTGCCTGTGCCTATCAACCTATACAAGCTCTTGAAGGGCTGACTTCTGTTTCTGTGGATCATGGAGGGAAGGCATTCAGGTGGTGTGCCTGGTGTTTATGCTCTCCTCTCTCCTCTTTCCTACGTCGTTGTCTATCTAACTTAGAGTCACTCTTTTCAATTAAGTGCGGTTTCCATTTTGTGAATGTAGTAATTTCTTTAAAGGTATATGTGATATCAGGAAACACATTTCTGTATTTCTCAGTTAATAGAGGATGACTTTGCGACTTATCTTTTTTTTTTCTTTTTTTAAAAAATTTATTTATTTCTTGCTTCAGGTTACATCTCTATCATATTGTCCTCTTTGCCCCGTTCCCAGCCCCGCCCTCCCACCCTCTACCCCCTAACCCTTCCATCCTGCTCCTCTTGAGTGGAGTGTCCCTACATAACAGTCCCTTGCCCCAGTTCAGATGTCATATGAAGGCCCAAGAGTCTCCTCATACACTGGGGGCCTACAAGGCAGTACCACCAGTGAAAAGTGTCTCATTGCCAGGGAGGGAAAACTAAAAAACAAAACAACCAACAAACAAACTAACAAACATAAAAAATAAAAAAATAAGTAAAAAGTCTATGTCCATGTTCCCTTTGGTGTGTTGGTTGCAGTATAGATATCCTGTACTATATCCTGTACTAAAATCCTACTATAAGTGAATAGATGCCATGTGCATCCTTCTGAGTCTGGGTTAGCTCACTCAGGATGAGCTTCTCTAGTTCCATCCATTTGGCTGCAAATTGCATGATTTCATTGTTTCTGATGGCTGAGTAATATTCCATTGTGTAGATGTACCACAGTTTTTTAATCCATTCTTCGGTTGAGGGACATCTGGGTTGTTTCCAGTTTCTAGCTATTACAAACAAGGCTGCTATGAACATAGATGCGGAAACTTCCTTATGATTCCATGAGGAGTCATTTGGATGTATACCCAGAAGTGGTATGGCTGGGTCCCGAGGCAGAGCTATTCCAAGTTTTCTAAGATATCGCCAGACTGACCTCCATAGTGGTTGCACAAGCCTGCACTCCCACCAGCAATGGAGGAGGGTTCCCCTTTCTCTACACCCTCACCAGCATGTTCTTTCATTTGAGCTTTTGATCTTTGCCATTCTGACAGGTGTGAGATGGAATCTCAGAGTCATCTTGAGTTGCATTTCTCTGATGATTAAGGATGTTGAGCATTTCTTCAAGTGTCTCTCGGCCATTAGGGATTCCTCCTTTGTGAATTCTCTATTTAGCTCTGTCCCCCATTTTTTTGATTGGATTATTTGGTTTCTTGGCATTTAGTTTCTTGAGTTCTTTGCAGATTTTGGATATTAGCCCTCTGTCAGATGTGGGGTTGGTGAAGATTTTCTCCCAGTCTGTAGGCTGCCATTTTGTTCGAATGACAGTGTCTTTTGCCTTAGAGAAGCTTTCAGTTTCATGAGGTCCATTTATTGATTGTTGGTCTCAGGTCCTGAGCTGTTGGTGTTCTGTTCTGAAAGTTGTCACCTGGCGCAATGAGTTGGAAGGTTTTTTCCACTTTTTCTTCTGGTAGATTTAGTGGGACTGGCCTTATGTTAAGGCCTTTGATCCACTTGGACTTACGTTTTGTACCAGGTGATAAGTATGGGTCTAATTTCATTCTTTTACAAGTGGACATCCAGTTGGACCAGCACCGTTTGTTGAAGATGCTGTCCTTTTTCCATTGTGCCGTTTTGGCTTCTTTGTCAAAAATTAGGTGGCCATAAGTGTGTGGGTCCATTTCTGGGTCTTCAGTTCGATTCCATTGATCTACTGGTCTGTTTCTATACCAGTACCATGCTGTTTTTACTACTATTGCTCTGTAGTACAGCTTGAAATCTGCGATGGTGATACCTCCAGATGTTTTTTTTTTTTATTGTACAGGATTGATTTAGCTATTCTGGGTTTTTTGTTGTTCCATATGAAATTGAGAATAGCTCTTTCCAGGTCTATAAAGAATTGTGTTGGTATTTTGATAGGAATTGCATTGAATCTATATATTGATTTTGGTAGGATGGCCATTTTTATTATGTTGATCCTACCTCTCCATGAGCATGGGAGATCTTTCCATCTTCTAAAGGCCTCTTCAATTTCTTTCTTCAAGGGCTTGAAGTTCTTGTTGTACAGATCCTTTACTTGCTTGGTTAGAATTACCCCCAGGTATTTTATATTTTTTGTGGCTATTGTGAAGGGGGTTGTTTCCCTTATTTCTTTCTCAGCCCATTTGTTTGTTGTATAGAGAAAGGCTTCTGATTTTTTTGAATTAATTTTGTATCCAACCACCTTGCTGAAGGTGTTTATCAGCTGTAAGAGTTCTCTGGTGGAATTTTTGGGGTCGCTTATGTATACTATCATATCATCTGCAAATAGGGATAATTTGACTTCTTCGTTTCCAATTTGTATCTCCTTGATCTCTTTTAGTTGTCTTATTTCTCTAGGAAGAACTTCAAGTACTATATTGAAAGGATATGGTGAAAGTGGGCCTCCTTGTCTTGTCCCTGAGTTTAGAGGAAATGCTTCAAGTTTCTCTCCATTTAATTTGATGTTGGCCACTGGCTTGCTGTATATTGCCTTTACTATTTCTAGGTGCGGTCCTTGTATGCCTGTTCTCTCCAGAACTTTTAGCATGAAGGGGTGTTGGATTTTGTCAAATGCTTTTTCTGCATCTAGTGAGATTATCATATTTGTTTTTCTTTCATCTTGTTTATATGGTGAATTACGTTAATAGACTTTCATATGTTGAATCATCCCTGCATTCCTGTGATGAAGCCTACTTCATCATGCTGTATGATACTTTTGATGTGTGCTTGAATTGGGTTTGCTAGTATTTTATTAAGTATTTTTGCATCTATGTTCATGAGGGAGATTGGTGTGAAGTTCTCTTTGTTTGTTGGGTCTTTGTGTGGTTTAGGAATCAGGGTGACTGGCCTCATAGAATGAGTTTGGCAGTGTTCTTTCTGATTCTATTTGTTTGAAAGAGTTTGAAGAGTATTGGTGTTAGCTCCACTTTGAAGGTCCAGTAGAATTCCGTGCTAAAGCCATCTGGCCCTGGGCTTTTTTTGGTTGGGAGATTTTTAATGACTGTTTCTATTTCCCTACGGGTTATAGGGCTGTTTTATCTGATCTTGATTTAGCTTTGTAGGTGGAATCTATCATGAAAATTGTCCATTTCACTTAAGTTTTCAAATTTGGTGGAGTATTGATTTTTAAAGTAGGACCCAAATATTCTCTGGATTTCCTCAGTGTCTGTTGTTGTTTCTCCCTTTTCATTTCTGATTTTGTTGATTTGGGGTTTTTCCCTCTGCCTTTTAGTTAATTTGGCTAAGGGTTTGTCTATTTTGTTGATTTTCTCAAAGAACCAACTCTTGGTTTCGTTGATTCTTTGTATTGTTCTTTTTGTTTCTAAGTTGTTGATTTCAGCCCTAAGTTTGATGATTTCCTGCCTTCTCCTCCTCTTGGGAGTGTTTGCTTCTTTTTTTTTCCAATTCACCCAGTTCAGCTGTCAATTCACTAATATGAGCTGTCACAATTTTCTTTTTGAAGGCACTTAGTGCTGTGAACTTTCCTCGTAGCACAGCTTTCATTGTGTCCCATAGGTTTGGGTATGTTGTGCCTTCATTGTCGTTGGATTTTAAGAAGTCTTTGATTTCCTTCTTTATTTCTTCCCTGACCCAGTAGTCATCCAGTAGAGACTTATTCAGTTTCCATGTGTGTGTAGGCTTTCTGATGATTCTTTTGCTGTTGAAGTCCAGCTTTATTTCATGGTGGTCTGATAACATACAAGGCTTTATTTCAGTTTTCTTGAATCTGTTGAGACTATCTTTGTGTCCAACTGTATGGTCGATTTTGGAGAAGTTTCCATGAGGTGCTGAGAAGAAGGTGTATTCCTTTGTGTTTGGGTGAAATGTTCTGTAGATATCTGTTAGGTCCATTTGGTTTATGATCTCTGTTAGAGTCATTATTTCTCTGTTTGGCTTCTGTCTTGATGATCTGTCCATTGTTGTGAGTGGGGTGTTGAAGTCTCCCACTACTAATGTGTTGGGATCGATGTGCTATATAAGTTTTAGAAGCATTTCTTTTACAAATGTAGGTGCCTTTGTATTTGGGGCATAGATGTTCAATATTGAGATGTTCTCTTGATGAATATTCCCTTTAATGAGTATGTAATGCCCTTCTCTGTCTTTTTTTTTTTATTAACTTTAGTTGGATGTCCATTTTGTTTGATATTAGGATGGCTATTCCAGCTTTCTTCCTGGGTCCATTTGCTTGGAAAACCTTTTCCCAGCCCTTTACTCTGAGATAGGGTCTATCTTTGATAGTGAGATGTGTTTCTTGTATGCAGCAAAAAGATGGGTCTTGTTTACGGATCCAGTCTGTAAGTCTGTGTCTTTTTATTGGCGAGTTGAGTCCATTGATGTTGATGGATATTGGTGATCGGGGTTGTTATTTCCCATTTTTTTGGTATAGGTGGTAGTCTTGTGCCTCTTTTGGTTTAGTTGCTGTGCAGTTTTCTATTTCCTCTGTTTTCTTGGGTATAGTTATTTTCTCTGGGTTGGAATTTTCCTTCTAGGATCTTCTGTAAGGCCAGGTTTGTGGGTATATATAGTTTAAATTTGATTTTGTCATGGAATATCTTGTTTTCTCCATCTATGTTGATAGAGAGTTTTTCTGGGTAAAGTAGCCTGGCTGGACACCTATGTTCTCTCAGGGCTTGTAGGACATCTGTCCAGGCCCTTCTAGCTTTTAAAGTTTCTGAGGAGAAGTCACATGCCATTCTGATGGGTCTTCCATTATATGTGACTTGACTATTTTTTCTTACAGCGTTTACTATTCTTTTTTCTGTACATTTGGAGTTTCAATTATGTGGCGAGAGGAGTTTCTTTTCTGATCTAATCTGTTTGGTGTTCTTTAAGCCTCTTGGATTTTTATTGGCATCTCTTTCTTTAGGTTTGGGAAGTTTTCTTCTATGATTTTGTTGAAGATATTTCCTGGACCTTGGAGTCTGGAGTCTTCTCTTTCCTCTGTCCCTGTAATTCTTAGGTTCCGTCTTTTCATTCAGTCCTTGATTTCTTGGATGTTGTGGGTGAGAGATTTTTTTTTTAGCTTCTCATTTTCTTCAGATGTTGTATTGATTTCTTCCATCGAATCTTCCATGCCTGAGATCCTGTCTTCCATCTCTTGTATCCTATTTTTGATACTCATATCCATAGTTCCTGTTCTCTTCCCTTGATTCTCCATTTCCACTGTTAATTCTGACTGTGTTTTCTTTATTTCCATTTCCATTTTCATGTCTTGAATGATTTTATTCATTTTGTACATTTCCTGCTCCAGTTTGCTTGCTTTTGCCTGGAAATCTTTCATTGCCCTGTCTTTTTCCTGATCACTTTGTGCCACCTTGGCCTGGAACTCTTTAATGGCGTTGTCCATTGCTTTTGCTTGTGAAATTGTGGCTTCTTTGAATTCCTTCATAGATTTAAGTTCTTCTTAAAGGGACTCTATCACTTTCCATAATGTAGAATTGCTATAGTTTTCATGTGTTTCAGCTGTGGTGAGGTGGTCAGGATTGGATGAACTAGCATAGTTGTGTTTTGTTGGAGTCATTTCTCCCTGATTTCTGTTTTTTTTTCTCGGACCTTTGGCCATTTGGAAGTTCTTAGCTGTCTGCTCCTGTTGTCTTCTGGGCTTGGATCCAAAGGGGGGCCATTTGGTGTAGCAGTCAAGCTTGGTGATCTGTCGCTGCTTACAGGGGGATCTCAGGGTCACTGCATCTAATGGCCAGATGCACTGTGAGCTGGTGCAGCCTATTCCGGGGCAATGAGGAATGGCCCGGGATTGTTTCATTGCTCCCAAGTCAGACCTCTCTTTGTTGCACACCGAGTGTTCAGCCTGTAGTGGCTCTGGTGGTATGGTCCTGTGTGCCCAGGCACAGATTCTGTGGACTCTGGAGGTCCCCAAGGAGTCTGAGAGGACCCAACTCCATGCCTGATATGTCTGGGATTTCCAGAATACAGCTGTGGGCCCCCTGGCTTCTGGCCTCCACGTTTTGGAACCCCCAGCCTCTGTGTGCCTCCATGACATGTCTTTTACTTATAAAGATTATCCTAAATACAGATAAGACAATGGAAAGATTATTTTATCATTGATGGCGGGTGTATTTGTAATATTCTCTGTTCTGAAATCTAGAAAGTATTTACTGGAAACTGATAACTTTGCTACACACTCGAGATGCGTATATTGCTTAGTTGTCATTAGCACACTAGTCAGTAACCACAAGTCGTAATTGTTTCCTGCCAGAACTGATGACTGACTCCCCACACCCTACATATCATCACATAAAGGGAGAAATTCGGATCTTCTCATTTGCTTGGTTAGAAAACATGATAATTCTGATTATTTCATTTAGAATTGTGGGCTAGAAACCTGTATACTATACTGAAAAAGAAAAAAACATGCTGGTGATTATTAAAATAGTATAGCCACTAACACTGAATTGTTTATAAGTCTTAGGCATTGTGCTAAATATTTTTAATGTCTAAGTTCACCTCCTTCTTGGAAGCCCCCAGAGTAGTTTTCATGAATCGCACAAAACAAGAGGAGACAGCAAGGTGAAGAAAGTCCTCCCTTGCTGGAGTAGTGTTGAGCTGAGTAGCATATTTGCCTTCATTTACAGTGTGACTGCAGTGAGTCTCCAAACCACCACAGCTTTGTAGCCAGAGTCAGCTGGGTGCTGTTAGGAGAAGACTTAAAAGAAAGTCAAAAAAGGGCCTTGATAGGCAGATAATGGAAGGATAATAGTCACAGTAGGTGTGGGATGCTGAGTGATGTGACAGGAGGAACATGCATAGACTGGGGAGGCACAGCCTGCAGTGTTGAGGACAGATTTGGTCTCTTGGCATGGGAAGGGGCTTCAAATGAATGGAGTAAGATCTGCACCAAGGGTCACAGTGAAGAGGATCTTTGAGGCCACTGAGTCCAAAGCATTCCTTTAGGAAAGGAGTTTAAGACTCCAAGAAGGCCCAGCCCAGCTTTTTGATCTTTAGGCCTCGAAGGTCTGCTTTTACAGTCCACTGTGAAAAGAAAGCTTGCTGTTATAACAAATGACCATTATAATTAGTATTCCAATAGTATTCCAATAGAACTCCAGAGACCACACATTAAAACAAATCACTATAAAGTACCTTCTTCACAATTCTCACTTGCAGCTGAGTTTAATGTTGCTATTGTCTATTGCTTAGGAAGTACAGGCAGCCAACATGAATACAGAACATCAGGGGTTAAGGATAAAGCCAGAACAAGCATTATTGAGCAAGAGGGGAGGGAGAGGAAGGAAAAGAGCCCATGTCTCTCTTTAGAGTCTGTTTTACAGGACTGAGAACACTTGGAAAACTAAGCCTAAAAAATGTTACACTAATTATGTAATGTTTTACAAGTAGGTTGTTTCTGTAATAGTAATTGCAGAGTTTGCTTTGAGTGCCTTAATTTTTACCATCTGTGTACTTGCTTTATAGCCTTGCTAGATTCTTTCTTTCTTGGGGATGTGGAATTGCCTGCCAATGAAAATAATCAGTATTAGTTGCATTGAATCTTTTAAAAAGTGACAGAAAGTAATGCAAAGTACTGTCCTAGCATGCTTTTCAAAACATTTTATGTTATTCTTACAGGTATTTTTTATGGGTGATTCATATGATGATGATTTAAGACTGGAATAATCCAGACTCACAAGTAGTTACCAAGTTAGGGGAAACAGGCTTCTTTTTATTTTCTTTCTTCCTTTCTTTCTCTTTCTTTCCCCCCGCCACCCCGCCCCCCCCCCGACAGGGTTTCTCTGTGTATCCCTGACTGTCCTGGAACTTGCTCTGTAGACCAGGCTGGCCTCGAACTCACAGAGATCCACCTGCCTCTGCCTGCAAAGATTAAAGGCTTGTCCCACCACCACCTGGCTCTTTTTTAAAATTATCAGTTATAATAAAATGTATAATGTAACCTTAAACCTTGAAACAATTGCTCCTAAACACTCTATTCATCATAATCTCTGGTGATTTGGTCTAACCATTATAATATATTATAGATGATGCTATTGTAATAATCATTTTCACCACTGTGAGGCACAGGTGTGCACAACTGAAAGGAGTGAGTCTTATAAATAGCTTGAAATCAGGCTAGACTACTCAGGGAAAGAGATAACAAATTTCTTTCAGAGTATCATCCAATATGAGATATGACTATCTTCAAGAAGTTTATGGTCTTAATGGATAGAGATAAGAATGATACACATTCTGGTGCCAAGCACCCATACACGCGCGCGTGCACGTGCACGCACGCGCACACACACACACACACACACACACACACACATACACACACACACACAAAGGTGATACACATTGAAAAATGTCTAAATTAACATGTATGTTAAGTGCTAAATTTTGTGCCATATAGTATACAGATATTATGCTAAATAGCAGCAGGAGTACTCATTTAAGAGGGTCCTGTGGTACTGAACTATTCATGTGTGACCCCTGTAAGAGGCTGAGTTTCTGTTGAACACTGGAGTCAGTGTGAGCTGGATAGGCAGGAAGAACATTCCTGGATGAGGAAGTACAAGAAAGGACTGGTGTGGACTGAGCAGTCACCTCACAGACATCAGCCTGTGGGAGCTAAAGACAACTTGTAGAGTAACAGTCAATACTCTAAAATGTTGTTCAGAGCCATGACTATTTATTTACAAATAGAATATATCAGAGAGTCACAACTTTAGTTATTAATAGATTGAGTCACCAAGCAAATTGGCTCAGCTATTAAAACTCCAAATTATTTATTTTAGGTTTGAAACCAATAAATTTTTAAAATGTAAAAGAAGTCCATATTTCTGTATATACTTAGCTCATATACATAAATTCTACATAGGAAGAAATGGAGGAGATATCCTTTCCACGAAACTGGGTGGCACTGAGTTAACCACTGAAGAAAAAGTAATTTCCCACCAGGTAATTTGGATCAGCACACTTGAACAAAGCCCTTCAGTTTGTTCAGGAAAAGAAAACTGTTAATGTAACACTGGATTCTGGGCATATTTGGTGTCTGATGGACCTGTGTCTGACTCTATTGTGTTGGTTACTGTAACCTTCCTTTGATATGAGAAAACTGCAAACAAGAGCAGTACATTCTTAGGCAGCTCAGCTTCAGCAACATTGCTGGACTCCTTTAACTTCTTGGACTTCAGACTTGACTCATACCTACCTGCTAACAGCCTGTTGCTATAGTGGCTTTGTGTAGGGAAGGAGTAAAGCCAGCACAGGCCATCACCCTGTGCAGCACACACTTCATTTACTTTAATCATTGAGCCTCTCCCAGGATGGAATTTTAGCCACCCTTCTCAGCAACATGTGAAAGAGGGCAAGGAAGACAGGCAGGCACCATACAAACAATTGAAATATTGGGGGCATTAAATACCATGCACCCTGATCTTTCATGGCACTTTTCCTACTTGCTGGGAGCCATTTATAAATATGCCAAGACCTTTCCCTTATGTTAAAAAATAGGTTGTACAAGACCTTTGACATTTATTTGCAAGAATATTTTCTGAGACTTGTTCCGCCTTCTCACATTTACAGGTATCTTTGTAGATTAGCAGTTGGCTTTCTTTTGAGGTCATATCATAAGGGGCAAATTCTGTCTGTTGATTGTGATACATAAGCACACCACTTCTTAAGAGGAGATTTAAGTACTGATCAGTGGGGTGAGCACACAGGCCCCCCTAAGTGACTTGGTGATTTAACATTGTGAAATAAAAGGCACTCTTGTTTTCTTTGTTCATTTTAACTTCCATCGGTAGCAAAAACAAAAATAAAAACAAAGAAAAGAACCTGAGCTTTTCATTGTGGACAGATCCTGCCTTTATATTTTCAATGAAACAGTTTATGACAACCTTAGTGAAAAATGACGGAAGGCATGTGTTTTATGTGAAATGGTTGTCTAACCTGTAGCAGACGCTCATCGTGTCCCAGGCATTGAGTTGTGCGTGTTCTCCCTTCCCTTGCCTGTGCAGTAGAGCTAGCCATGGTGCTTTTCACAAGCAGAGATTCTTCAGGCCACACCTGCTGAACCAGTCTGCTGTTGCCATCCTGGGTTCACGGATTCAACCTACTGTCACACCTGCCTCCAAATTCTCCCATCTGAGCCATGGGACGTACCTGTACAGACAGACTTCCTTTAGGAGCTTGTCTGGGGTCATATGGCCTAGGAGGAGGATTGTAATTTGAAGTTTGGTTAGTTTCATACTAAAGCTCACGTACTTCTCAATAAAGTAAGTTCATAATTTTTCTGTTACAAATACTACAAAAAGTTGTTCCTTGTTGCAATCTCTCTAGTCAAAGATTTTACTCTGAGATCCTTGAATTGTTATAATTTTTGTTTAAATATCTGTGTGTTGGGGGTCAGGGGGGAAGATTCTTTATAGTAACCTGTTTTATTTGTCTTATTCCTTTATTTACCAAGTTCATCTCCATTTCTCTAAGGGCCAGTGCACATTTGGAATGGAACATTCTTATCCTAAAATACAAAACCAATTATGTTTAGTACACTATACAAATAGGTTCTTTTTATTCCAGGTAACTTGACTATCATGGTATACTTGCTTTGTATTTCTTCTAAACAGTTGTAGCCACCTGCAAAATCATATTGGAACTCCTCATTCTTCCAAACTGGGGCTCCATTATTCCCTTGTTTTTGCCAGTAAATCTCATATTTGTCTTACAACTTATGTCTACAGTATAGGGTCTCTTCCTATTAAAAAATAAGGGCATTTTTGCCTTTTTTTTCTTTTTTTCTTTATTTTTTATTTCTTCAAGTTACATCTCAACCTCAGTCCCCTCCCTATTCCCCCCTCTAGCCCCACCCTCCCACCCTCAACCCATTTATTACAAATAGGAAAATTAGTTATAAAGAAGAAAAGAAAGTCAGCCTTGCACAGTTGCCCCTGAAGGACAATCTTGCTCTTCTGGCTTCTGCTTCAGCATGTGCACATAGCGAGAAAGATTAGGGTCAAGACATATAATGGTTTTTAAAATTACAATAAATGCTTTACATCATGTTTCTCATTTGTTAGTGTATGTACTCTGCTCATTCAGACTGCTGTTCAGCTAGATTCCAATTTTCCTATCTTTACAAATAATATATCACATGATTGGCTTCTTAGCCTAATTAACAAAATGTGTAAAATTTCCCACAGGTTTTGAACTTTCTTTATTTGATTCTCAGTTCCACTGAGAATACCTTGGGACCGTCTCTAACAGACATGTCCACCTTCTTCCATGTACTCTGTGTCTCACTGATGTTGGACACTTTGCTTCCCCTTTCTCTGTTCTTACCCTTCTGACTTACCTGCTCTGATTTCTCCTTCATAATTGAACCCAGTGCCCACTCTAGACGTTGCTACCAGGTAGCCTTCAGTAAAGTACCACTCTAGGATAATCATATATGTGTTCATTTGTTCAGGAAATGTCTCAGACACCTATTTTATTGAATTGTAGAGTTTAGAAAACAAGGATGGTGCATTGTCTTAAGAAATAAAAATAAAAGTATCTTGGGGACTTAAAGATAAAAGGTAACATGAACTGAGAATAAGAGAAAAAATGAACTTTTTACAAAACGGCACCTAAAGATTTATGGAATTTTTATATTCTTTGCTCAAGTCTTAGCATGGTTCCATTCTGCTTTTTTTTTTTTAATGATTGAAAGAAAACCACTTTCTTTTTTATTTTTTAGTGTGTATGGGTGTTTTGCCTGTACATATGTATGTGTACCATGTGTGTGCAGTGCCTGAGGAGGCCAGAAGAGGACGTCAGATTCCCTAGAATCTGGAGTTACAGATTGTTCTGATCCACTGTGTGGGTGCTTGGAATTTAAACCAAGTCCTCTGAAAGAACAGCCACCAATGGAACACAAAGGACAGGGAAGGAGATGGCCATGTCTGCTTTTTAAAACTCACTTTTCTGAATGCTCCTCCATCCAGTGTGAGCCTGGCGTTGAATTACTCGGCTGTTCTCAGTTCTACCTTTTACTTTTGCATATTACCTTTGGTTACTTCTTCTCTGTTAAGCCTACAGTTCTTCGCTCTCTTTTTAAATCTTTGTTTCTTTTTTAAGGACCTTCCCAGAGTCAGTTCCCAGTTTCTACTTCTGTTTAGTAGAATACTGCACACAGTTGGTGTTTGTTTGTTTATTTATTTATTTATTTGAGACTGGGTTTCTCTGTATATCCTTGGCTGTTCTGGACTCACTTTGAAGACCAGGCTGACCTTGAACTCACAGAGGTCCGCCTGCCTCTGCCTCCCGAGTGCTGGGATTAAAGGCGTGTGCCACCACTATTTAATAAATACCAACTGGTTAAACACCAGTTAAATAGCTGCAGGAGTACCATCTTACCCTACCTTTATAAAAGAACAGCAAATGCCATGCCACTTAGATCACCAGAGCAGAAAGTTATTTCTAACATACCTAACTGTAGTACCACTACCACCTTCATTCTAGAACTGAAACCCCCAAGCAGGTACTCATCCAACAAGACTTCCCTGTTGTGAGGTGAGATGTACAGCAGTCTGGAGGGCCACCTGAGGTGGATGCAGATAATAACTACTATTTCAGACATACTTCTGATTTTTTTTTAATGACTACAGGATAAAAGGGTGATCCCCACCATTGTGTATATACTTTCAAAAGAGAAATGTACAAACATGGTTCTTGTAATTAAAATTGAATTTGGTCATATAAAAGTCTTTGGAAATGTGCTCTTAATATCTTCATTGTTTGTAGTCATTGCACTTGGTAGTCTATTACACAAGACTATTTTCAAACAAGTCTGTATTGTACATTGTGAATGTGGTTTACACAGTCTCCTCCCTTCACCCCTCCCAGCCCACCTTCCCACCCCTTCTCCCAGAACTCATAATTCTTCTTTTTTGAATAATTAGGCCACAGTTATGAAAATTATTAGGTATAACATACATTCCCAATGTGTAGTCCATACATATTTGGCAACTGATATTAATATTCTATTGTCTATCTATCTAAATGAGTTTAAAGTTTTATTCCTAACTCAGTTTCTATCCTAGTTTGCATTACCAACTTAAAAACATCTTCTTAGACCTAGAATATCCTTTTAATTCCTAAATAACCTAAAATTTAACTGTGAGACTATAGCTATTAGTCTTCAACCACATCAGAGACCTGAGAAGGATAAATATATTTGATTATACAGGAAGTGCACAGCCAGCAGCTTCCAAAACTAAGAAATGAGACAACTGGCTGCCTGGACAGTCCCCAGTCCCCAATTTCTCTCCATACATTAGAGCATCTATCTTCAGCCTCTTGGCCCTGACAGACATTAGTTGTAAAGCAGGAATTATGAAGGACTTGTCTACCCTATCTTAGCAGAACTAGGCTATCGACTTACCTGCTTCCAAGTTTTGTCGTTTTCAGACAGCATTCTGTCTACAATTGAAGCAAGGGATTTTTCTTGCCCAGTGACAAGCTTCCCACTAATGCAACCATCTCCAAATGGAGATTCTTTGATGTTCATCCTCTACTTGGAGTAAAATAAGGGGTGCTGACAGGAGCTGACATGTCTCAGTATCAAGAAATCTTAAGACATTCTTTGAATGCTAAATTCTACAGATCACTTGAGGTTTTTGAAGACCACCTCTTTGTCTCCGTATATTTGGATAAACAATGAGAGAGCAATGTCCCATTCCCAGAAGGTGGGGTGGGTGATTCCCCCCCCCCCTTTTCATTTGATGGGCTATAGATGTTTGCTGCTATTTAGGGGGATTGGTTACAAGTGGTTAAACGGTCTTGTTAAGTAGGTTTTGGAGGTTAGACCCAGGGATTTCTCTCTCTTTTCTCTATCCTTCCTTCTCTCCTTTGTAGGAGGGGCAAAGACTTTAAAAAATGGAATATAGACATAATATAGGAATGATAAAGAAAAAGGGGCAGATTATTGAATATGCTCTTATATCTTTGTATATTAATACAAAATTAAGATTATATTTGGCTACATCAGTATTGATCTTTGTATATTGATACAAAATGAAGGTTAACTCTTTTTAAGGTATTGTACCTAGGTAATGCTTAAAAATGCAATGTGAAGTTTTGGCCCATTTATAACAACTGTCACAAACTGTATAGCATAATTAAGAGATGCAAACTAAGAACCATTCAAACATGTCATTTTGTTAGGCACTAATATAGTTTATCACAGATGTTTTCTAAGTTAACCAGAAATCAAGTTGCTAAGAGAGAATGTGGTTCTTAGTGTTTCCAATGTTAGAATCTCTATCAGCAAGTTTCAGTTCTGAGGTGTTGCCACACAGACAGTTGGATAACTTTGTATCACTCTGTAACTAGATTCCTATAGGAGAAAAATTTTGTCCTTGGTCAGATACAATTTTTCAAATACCAGCCAGATGTAAAGAATACCCACTCTAATGGAAGGAGAGGACTGATACAAAGTTTGCTGTTTTATAAGACCTCTAACAAAAGTTCTCAGAGTATTTATGTTATTGTAGAGCTACCATTGTTATAAATGAATGAACATTTTCTACTTGATGTATTTTACTCATTTGAAACCTTGTTTATCCCCACATATTGGCATCATGTTAGGATGTCTATATTAAGGTAGCCCCCCTGGAAATTGCTAATTACTGACATTTATGAAATGTTTATTTTAAAATTCAGAACTGTAGAAGAAGAAAAATCTGTAAGTAAAACTTGTATTACTTTTGTGTGATAATTTGTTGCAGTGTGTACTGACCATGAAAGCATTGTTACATACACTGATGTGTTCCCCCAGTTTTCCCTTGAAGGGAAAAGTAATACATTAGAGGGCATGTTGGACTGTCACACTGGAAATTCAGCATGTGGCAGCTGCATGTAAAACTCCCATACACCATTGTGTAAACAAGACTTATGGGAGGGCCATAGGTAAGAATGTGAAGTGTATGGAACAATACTCTTGAGCTTCCTGTTCACATGAAAATTCGTTCTCAGCAAAGGTCAGATTTTGGCCTGAATATAATAAACTTTCTGAACTCTTAAATCAAGAAATTCATTTTAACAGGAACATATGGATGGCTTTTGGATTTGTACATAACTTTATTGTGAGCATGCTGTGTATCTTTTTTGGGTTTGTCCAAAAAAATTTATCTTGGTTGCTGTTAATCTGGTCATGTGTCCTTTTTTTTTTT
>CAJQZJ010000175.1:458889-472875 GCA_907164525.1 Lophiomys imhausi
AAAAAAGGGAAGAAGATGGGGGGTTGAGGGGGAGGAGGGTGGAAGGGTGGGACTGGAGGGGGGGTAGGAAGGGGATTGTGATTGAGATGTAACTTGAAGAAATAAAAAATAAATTATTTTTAAAAAAAGAAGTGTATGATCCAATAGTACAAAAGCCATGTGTAATTGCCAAGTGGGGAGTCCGGGAGATGGTTTGCTGTGCAAACAGAAGGATCTGAGTTTGCTTCCTCAGCCCCCACATGAAAAAGCTGAGAGCACTGTGGCACAAGCTTGTCACCCCAGCACTCAGGAGGCAGAGATAGAAGAATTGCTGGGCCTTTCTCTCCAGCCTGTCCTTCCAGTTAGTGAGCTTGAAGGTTCAGCAAGAGAGCCTGTCTTAAAAGAATAAAGCTAAAAGTGATTTTGGAGAACACAAACATCAGGAACTCTGGCCTTGACACCACACATGCTTGTGTGTGTGTGTGTGTGTGTGTGTGTGTGTGTGTGCATCCACTGGATGCACATGTGTCAGCACATAAACTTGCTGTATAGAGAAAGACCATTATGACAAGCAGATAAAATTTAGGGGTATATGTTAAATTATGTCCTGATGGTTTGAATGGAAAATGTGGGAGGACATAGTTTCTCAATATGAGATATTGTGTGGAGACTGGCTTGATTAGAGACAGGGTTATCTTTAATATTAAAGAGGCAGAAGAGCTAAGTTACAAAAGTGGTTTTAATTGTCATGAAGTTTATAACTTCTAGCAAAACAGAAAATGAAAGAAACAAGACAGTGTCATTTCTAAAGGTAGCAGTCATGATTGTAGATACTCCAGGATTTGTGAATAGATTGTCCCTTTTTACTATTCCAGGCATTTACTACTTGTTGGCTTTGTCATCTTCATCATTATCCCAAAATAGGCCCTGTTTTCAGATTTCTGCAGTAATTATGTTTCATTTAAAGGTGAACCACTAAAAGTAATTATACCTCATGATTTTTACATCTCTTTTGAACTGTGAGTGAGATATTTGCAGAGCATATGATGATGTATAGTAGGAATAACATATGATTCATTTTGATGCCAAAGATGCTAGAAAACAGTCACTGAAGAAATGCCTTATTTATGTCTTCACATAATAGATAGAGATAATTAAATAAAACAAAACAGCCCACCTTGTCTTTTCTGTGTGTGGCTATAAATGATCATATTTTATATCTGTAAGCATTAATTTGATCTGAGTCAATCTTTTCAACTGTAATTAGTCTAATTCCAAGGTTAGATACATACAAACAATGGATATGCCTTCTGTATGATATCTCTCAGAAAACTAGTTTCCAGGAGCCAGTTTATCCTTGGGCATAAAATTTTGAAAGAATCCTTTGAGCACAACAACCATATTGTTACATACCTGATGTAGGTGGAGATATAGGGGAGGTTGCTGACAAAGGAGATCAGGGGTCTGGTGACCAGAAGGGAAGCTCCAGGAAGGACGATAGTGTTTTAAAGCTGAGACTCAGCAAACAGAAGCTGAAAGTGAAGGGATTAACGATGGAGTTATTTTCTGAGAAATCAGAAGGGAATAGTAACAAGTTTTCTAAGGCAAAAAGTGGGGTTGAACCTCAACAGATATTTTGGTTTGGTGGTGGAAAAGATGAATCCCTTACTGGCAGCCTATATTCTGTACAGCAGGTTAGGTAATCTGACAGTCATGGGGAGGCTAGGCCGAAGCAGCTGTTATGAGAAATGGGTGAAAGAAGCTGACCCGGAAGTAAAAGCAGTGCTACTCTCCAGTCTCGGCAGGTCAGCAGTCCTTCCCTCCCTGCCTTACAGTCCTGGGGTTGTGGGCACTTGTGCCGCCATGTCCAGCTTCGTTTGTAGATCCTGGGCACCTGAGCTCTGCTCTTGATGCTTGTACAGGAAGCACTCATCCACGAACAATCTCCCTAGCATTGCCCTCTCCTGTCACTTCTCTCTCTCTCTCTCTCTCTCTCTCTCTCTCTCTCTCTCTCTCTCTCCATGTGAGAGAGACCTATGATATTATATTTGTATTCTTTCTAGATCTGTTTTGTTTTGTTTAATACAATAATCTTCAGTTTCATCCTCTTTTTGTAGATGACATAATTCATTCTTTTTGGGGGTTTGTAGCATTTTGTGTATGTAGCATTTTCTTTAGCTATCCACCTGTTGATGGGTGTAGCCAGTTTTGATAATTTGTGGGTTCTTCTTTTTCCCACTCTTTGTTCCCCCATCATCCCTGGTTTCACCTCCAAACCCTAGATAGAAGAGAAACAAGGATACAGGGGAGAGAGGAATTAGGAAGTCCCTGAATCTAATTTCCTGTCCTTTGTTTCTTCTTTGAGCAGGACTTTTAACAAACCACAACCAACAACCATCGACCCTGCCTCTCAGAAAACATATTTTTATAATATTTCTGTTTTTTAAAGAAACAAAAATTACATAATTCTTTAAAAATGTCACTACAGATGAGTACCTAGATAGATTTTATAACTTTGTTATTGTAAATGGTGGCTCCAAAACCATGAACACAATGGAGTCTTTCATTATACTGACTTAGAGTCATTCCAGTATATTCCCAGGAGCATTAGTCCTTGATCAAATGGTAGTTCTGCTTACTTTTCTTTTTTTAAAATGTGTTTTGTTTTGTGAGTGAGTGAGTGTGAGTGTGTGTGTGTGCGTCGCGCGTGCGCGTCGCACTTGTCCTACCAAGAGGCAGTAGACCTAATTATTCCCCACTCCTGTGTGAAATTGGGCCTAATAATATTCCAGGAGAGATGAGGCATTCTCTTACCTGGAGGAGTGGGATGCAAGAGCAGTACATATTTATTTTGGGATGGAAACTTGACACATCATCCGGTGTCTCACTGTGCAAAGCTCAGTGGAAGTTTCAGGACATGGAAATATATTCCAAAAATTGAGGTGGTTGATTGTATATGCAGAACACTTAGCTAGTTAATGGTGTCATGTAGCACATTTTAAAAAGTAAGTGATAATAAACCAGCATACAACCACCAGCCAAGGCCAATATGCTTCCTATTGCTATTTACATGCTACACATGAGATCCGCTTACAATTCATGACACCAAATCTGTAATAGTGTTTAATGTCCTAAAAATTTCTCTGCTTTTCAGCCCTCCGAGTTACAAGCAGACTGGATAACTGACATGTAATTTGTTTTGCATTTGCCAATCATCAGATATTGAGTGCTACTCTCATAGTTTAGGGCGTGTTAAGTGTTCAGTGCCCAGTGAGCTGGCTCAGCAGGTAAAGGCACTTACCACTCACTGAGCGTGAGGGCCCCAGTTCAATGCCTGGAATTTATGCAGTGGAAAGAACTGAACCAACCCCTGCAAGTTGTTCTCTGACTTCTACACTTGTGCTATATGGCATTTCCTCTGTAAAACAAAATAAAATAAATAAATTAAATATACTTTAAGAACAATTCAAGGACCAGATTCCATAACCCAATTTGGATATGTAAATATGATAGCCACTGAAAAACTGATGATTAACTTACTAAAAGGCCCCTGTCGAGTCTGTAAGATGATGATGCTTGCCCCAGGATTGTCAGGATTGACATCCGTGTGAGCAGTTCAGCTTGCTGCTTGTGCCATATTATAGTATTTCCTAAACACATCATTTAGTGTGGTCGTTCCTGCTTATCTGTCTCAGAACAGTTTGTAGCTGTTGAGCTCTGAGGTTGAAGGTGACATTAAGAAGTCAACATTGTTTTTTTCCCCCGTGACAGGGTTTCTCTGTGTAGTTTTGGCTGTCCTGGAACTCACTCTGTACACCAGGCTGGCCTTGAACTAGATCTGCTTGCCTCTGCCTTCTGAGTGCTGAGATTAAAGGTGTGTGCCACCACCACCCAGCTAAGTAGTGAATCTTTATATTGTACATCTGAATGCAAAGAAATGAGAGAGCTTTCTGAACTATGTTTATCACATTAAATAGGATAGTATGTTTCTTTAATTCTTTCCTTACCATTCTCTACATATGTTACAAACAACTGTTTTATATTTACATAGTATATTTAGAATGTTATAGTAACTGATAAAGTTTTTTTTGTTCAAGATTCTAAGTTTAAACGCCGGCATCAGGTAGACACGCATATGAAAGTACCCAGATTAAAATAATAATGAGGCATAGACCTGCCTCACTAGCTAGCATGGAGCTCACAGGGAGACATGAGCAAATTAAAAATTCACCACACTATCTTCACTTTCTTTGTCTTAAATGCCCTGACTAGTCTATAAATATCTATACTCCTTGTAAATTAAGTTGGCATATGCTTTTCTTAGACAGTTTCTTTCAATCAGGTCTGACAGTACCAATCTGTAATCTTAACTGCTTTGAAGGTGAGCGGAGAGGATCACAAGTTCAAGATTTGTCTGAGCTTCAGGGTGATCTCTCCTATCAGGCCATTAATGGTATGAGGGTTATTGTTTTTCTTTGTGATCCCAGCTCTTGTAGCTGGCATTAACATTCCCTAAGCACTCTATAAAGGTGGGCAAATGGATGCTGTCTACTCTCCTTTCCTCTCCAGTACCTGTATCCCAGCATGAGTCTTAAAAAGACAGTGGTGGAACAGCAAGAACTGAATGGGATCCTGAAAAATAATAAGAGAGAATTTTTTCTTCCTTAGTTATATTAATGTACTATAAAGTTCTATTAATGTGACTTTTTCAATTCAAAATAAATTATATCATTTCTAGAACTGAGTTGAAGTGTATCATTTTATTTATGAAGAAAGGAGTTAACCAGAAGAGTAAAAGATTCAAAAAAAACTTGAGAAAGGTTATGTACTTCATTCTATATAGTTTAGTAGCATTTGCGCAGATACATTCAGTCATTGCATTTATTACAAGGAACATCTATCTGTTTATTGAAGTTCCTGTTACTGCCCAGCCTACTGCTACTTTCCGAAGGAGTGTGAAATGAAACATAGTTCCTCTTCTCAATTAGCTAAGTTAACGAGCTTTTAACTCTTCACTGCTAGTGCTGAATGCTTGAAATCTGATGCAACATTATTAGTATATTCTGGTTTAGGGAGCATAGGTTCATAGCACCCTTCAAAACTCAATAGTTATAGATAAAATTAATCAATGCTTTATTATAAAGAGTCTGGTAAATTTATCTTATGGTTATTTTCTAAAACTCCCAAAACTTGATAATCTAGTTTATAGGAGATGAAAATAAAGAACAATTGTGTCTTCTTTAGGAATAAGATTTATTGTTCTGTTGTGGGTTTCGGAGTAAGAGTTCAGGTGAATATGATTAAGATGCATTGTATATATATGAAACTATCCAAGAATAAGCATGTGCCCCTCCCACCTTTTTGTCCTCTTCTTTCTTTTTATAATACACCAAGTCCATTTAGTACTCCCTGTGTGTGCATGGGCAACCTGGCAGCTGCCACACTTCTCAATAGAAATACAGCCATTGGTTTCCAATAGCTCCTAAGTTAGAGTAGAGCCTCATGAGCCCTTCTCCCATCTACACTGAAGTGTTGACGTGCATGATTTTGTGCAGTTATGTGTCATGTACTAAACTTGAGTGTATTTCCAGTCTGCTCAGCTTGGGTTCTCAGTGCCCAATATGGTTATACTTCTCCTGGGTAGAACATTCCCTTGGTTTCCAATGCCATATGCACCTTTCTTATGCCTTACCAGAATCCTTCAGCAGCCAGCTACTTTGAACTTTTAGTGAACTTCATAGATACATTAATGTATGTTAGGTATATTTATGTTAAGGTGATGTTTGTACCAAGGGTTTCAACTAATAGGTTTGTATTCTTTCCCCTTGCTGAGGTGGGGGACAACCAAAGCAAAACACTAACTTTTCTTCAGCTTATCATTTCCTTTGGTCAGTAACCCTTAAGATCTAGACTGTAGACTGAGGTCCGCCTTGGGGTGGGGAGGCCAGTGGTACTGACTAGCCCAACTCAGATCCTTTATCCAGGTTAGCAGTGCAAGCATCCAACCTCAAGGTTAATAGATCTAGGAAATAATGCATATCAGCAAAAGCAATAGTTATTTGACAATGTCTCCTTTTGTTTTTAAAGCAGTTCCAGAGACATACCAGCAAAGTGCTATAAATGCTGAATCCGAGTGTTCTATAGTCATGCAGGTGGAGTATAATATAAGATGACTGTTAAATTGTACATGCTTCAGAACTTAATAGTGTACACAGTTGAGACTAGGTCAGATCTGGAGATAACTCCAGAGTGGTCTGTTAGAGTTTATATAGATAATAGGGGATGGAATGGGTCATTTTAGGAACTTCCTGAGTGCTGGAGAGATGGCTCACCAGTTAAAGAGTACTTCTTTCTCATACAGACAACCTGGTTCACGTCTAAGCACTAATGGCTCACAAAAACCCGTAAGTCTAGCACCAGCAGATCCAGTGCCCTCTTCTGGCCTCCAAGGCCACCTCACACATGTGACATACCTCTATACAAACACATACACATGAATGAAATTTAAAATGTAAATCTCTCAACAAATGTAAGAAACTTCCCTTACTAGTTAAAACAAACAAAAACGTACTGCCTTGTGTTTTGGTCAGGCGTTTCCCTCTCTCCTGTGTAGCTTTTGCTTCCTAAGATTTTAGGTGGCCACTGTAGCAGGTGGGTCTCAACCAGTGGAGCCTGTAGGATTTTTTTCGCTGACAAGCAGCAGGCACGGAAGCGGCTTCAGGAAAGCTCATGTTGGTAGCTGAGCTGTTAAACCACCTTTTGTGGTTGTATGTTACTAGACCTCACCAGCAACTCAGAGCTGCAGACTCCTCAGCAGAGTTAAATTCCTTCATTCCATGTCAGACTGCTGGGGGCAAAGAACTGCAACTTAAAAAAATGGGCCCTGAGTTCTTTGTGACTCCATCTGTGAGTAAAGCAGCTTGATGTTGAGGCTCTGGCCACTGTCCTCTTGTCCCTGGACACCTAGAGTTGTTGTGTGTGCTGACCCTTTTCCACAGTCAGCCCCTCTGTGCCTCCTTCCAGTAAGAGTGTTTCACAGACTGGTGAACCACTCTATTCTCCATAGTGTCTGTTTTCCTGTGTGTCACACACATTTGCATTGGCTTTGACTTTGGAAGTGTAAAAGAAATGGGTGACTTACTGCCTGTCTAAGCACCAGCTCTCCCTGTCCAGGCCGTCCTTTGAAACACCACTTTGTCCTTAAGTGCTGTTTCGTAATCACACCACTCACCACAAGATCAATACTGGTTTCACAACTTTCATTTTCAAACTGACTAATTGTAGATTTAGAGAAAGAGATGGTCTACATGACTAAGAAGTATAGAGCTGTGTCTAAGGACCAGTGAAACCAAATCACATCATGGGCTTTGGAGTTAAAGAACCGCACCAGCTTCATGCCTCCTTCTTGTCATCTGTATACACATCTTTACCATTTTATCTATAAAGGAGAATTGATACCTAGCATTTGGTGAAACAGTGCGTAAGAAAGTTAGCATTAATACACAACCAAAAATACTGAGGAAACCTATGTAGGAAACAATCCTGGTTCAGAGTAAATACTGAAAAATAGCCCCTGAGTTCTGCAATCTTTGCCCTTTACCACAGGTAGTAAAGTGTCAAAGAAATTGTTGAAGAATTAGGGTAAAACTTGTAGGTGGAGGCTCGGTGTATTGAACAAAGTCTACTGCACTGCAAAGGGCAGTGCCTGTCCACATCAGAGCTCCAACAGCAAAGCTCAAAGCCTCTGCAAAGGAGAAATGATTTAGGAAAAGCAAGTGCTAGGGAAGCAAGAGATTGCTCAAAGTAATACTGGAAGAAAAACGGAAAGTTGTTCAATTTCTAAGAAAAGAGTGTTCAGATAAGAATTCTGACCATAGTGAACAGAGCCACATTCTCAAGCAAGTTGGGAGAAGCAGCATTTAAGCATTCAAGATACCGTAAGTTATTAAGTTCCTTAACCTTTCTTAGTGAGATGCTGTTACGTAGTCCAACAGAGGGAAGAAAGGAACAGCAAAGAGGCTGATTAGAGAACAAGGACACCTTACAGGGAGCAGGACTCAGGGTGAAGACAGGATAAAGAGCCAAGATAGCAGGTGTCCAGGTCTGGTCCTGATTCAGTAGAGTGTGGAAGGCTCCAAGGGGAATTTCCCCAAGAAGATGAAACTGATAAGCTAACTTATGTTTGAATAAATAGGAAGAGATTTGTACTTTTAGCAGATGGTTTAGGGATGAACACATGACAGGTCTCTAGAAAACTTGGCACATAGAAAAGTGAGGTAATTTTAACTTCTGGAAAATGATTAGTGGGACAGAAAAGAAATGTAATTGCTGCTCATTTCCACTGTGAATATTTACCTAGCTATATAATATGAATGGTAAATAGTAACCTTACAAAGAATTAGGATGTAGTTCTACTGTGACCATGAGGGAATGCAGGTCTTTTCTTCTCCCCTGGGGTTGCAGAAGTACATGTGCGGGGGCGGGGGAGGGGGGCCTTTCTGGTTAGCTTGGAAATGATCACCATTTCTGGTGACCATAAGGTAGCCTTTGAGCTTCCTCTTTGTGCTTCGGCAACTTGGAAGGGACAGGGTCAGACTGGAATCCCACTAGCCTGTTAGTTCTTTCTATGCTCTTCAGAGCTATGATTTCATAGAGAAAAGACTGGAAGTTCAAATCATGTTGGCAAGCTGTTGCTGTAACGGGCCAGTCAGTAAGTATTTTAGGCTGTGCAGGCATGTGCTTAGTTTTACAGCTGTGCAACTGTGCTAACAAGAACAAATGAGTGGGTCTTTATGAAACTGTTTGTTGAAGTTGAAACTTGAATTTCATAGAACCTTCATGTCTCCTGATATTCTGAGAATCTCATCATTTAAAAGAAAAAGTAAAAAACCATTCTCAGTTTACAAGCTCCTCAGACACAGGTGGAATTTACCCATGAGTTGTTGTACCTTACTGACCCAGCCTTGATCACTTGAAGAATATCACACTCTTTTTAGGACATACTAAAGACTAAGAGCCCAGGGATGGGAGGCAGATTGAAATCTGAAGTTTCCTCTGTAATAAGATGTCTTCCCCTTATTACTGGCTTCATGGAGAAGATGCCCCTTGTGTCCTTGCAGTATTCATACAGGTGGAGGATTGCCCCAGGTAACTTTCAAGTGCCTTGCCATTTTAGTTCTTACCTTACATGGATCTCTAACACAATTTAGAGGAGTTATTCAGATAAAACATGCAATATTTTCAAAGTGCAGTGACTTCCTTTGGGTTTGAAGACAGTGCTTTAGAAAAAGAATCAGTTGTGAGTGTATGCGTATGTATTTTAAATGAAGCATTTATAGTGCCAAGGTTTGCAAAGACTTCTTACTAGCATAACCATGTCTGCACACAGCAGTATTTTCTAATTTAAATTCAATCATAATCTCCAAATTGCCCTAGCTTAGACTAGCTTAAGGTATAAACCCCAGTTTCATCTCATTAGGCCACCTGGAGGCAGCAGTCAGTGAGTAATCTTGACATCAAAAGTCTGTCTGCTTCATTAAAATGTTAATTTCATGGTTTTAATTCCCTTTGTAAAATATACCACTGTAAGACCCTATATGCAGATGTGTTCTGAGGCAGACTAATTTGAATGTTATGTTTTTGGTTCATTTTTCTAGGTTTTTTTCCTCATACTGCTATTCTTAGAAATTGCTCTAGTGCTTAAAATGTGTTAAAATATATGAAATAGAGGGGTTTTTTCATGCCAAGAGAAAGGCTTGCCACTAATTCAACCATCTTACAGTGGAGGTTCTTCGATGCTTATCTTCTACTTGGAGTAGAATAGGGGGTGCTGTCAGGTGCTGATATGTCTTGATATCAAAAAAAATCTTGATTTAAGATAACATCTTTGAATGCCATATTCTGCAGATCTCTAGGGGTTTTTGAAGATGCCCTATCAATCTCTTGTATTTAGATAAGCAAATGTTGCTTGTCTCTTAGCAACTTGATTACTGGGTAGTTTAGAGAATATCTGTGATAGACTGTCATAGTAGCTAACAAAGTGACATGTTTGCATGACTAGGAGTTTGTTTTAACTATCCTAGACCGTTTTAGACGGTTGGTATCAAGAGGTCAGAGCTTCACATTTTATTTTTAAGTATCTCTAGGTATGATACCATTAGGAAGTGTTACCTTTAAATTTGTATCAATATACAAAGATCTATTCAATTGTGGTTAAATATACTCTTAATTATGTATCAATATACCAAGATCAATGCCTATGTAGCCCAATATAATCTTAATATTACGTCCATATGCAAGGGTCAATACCATTGTGGCCAACTATAATCTTAATTTTATATCAATATACAAAGATCAATACCGATGTAATCCAATACAATCTTATTTTTGCACAATAAACAATGGTCAATACCACTTTAGCCAAATAAACTACTAATTTTGTATCAATATACAAAGGTATAAGGGCATATTCAATAATCTGTCCCTTCTTCTTGGACCTTCCTGTGCTATGTCTATATCTCATTTTTCTCAAGCCCATGCACTCGTACATAGGAGAGGAAGAAGGATACAGAAAAGGAAAAGTAGGAATTCCCTGGGGCTAACTTGGTAGCAGGGAAGTCGACAGCCTAACTCTGCCAAGACAGGGTAGGTAAGTCCTTCATAATCCCTGCTCTACAACAAATGTCTGTCAGAGAAACAGGACCCAAAGGCTGAAGATTGATGCTGGAATGTATGGAGAGAAAATGGGAACTGTCCAGGCAGTCATTGGTATGTTCTTTCTTACTTTTGGAAGCTGCAGGCCCTGCACTTCCTATATAAGCAAATATATTTATCCCTCTCAGGTCTCTGAGGTGGTTGAAGAATAGACAGCTAGAGTCTCATAGTTAAATTTTGAACTGTTTAGGAATCAAGAGGGTGTTATAGATCTAAGAAGATACTCTTAAAAGTGTGTTGCAAGATAGTATGAATGTTGAGTCACATATAGACCTTTAAACTCATGGAGTTGGTTAGATAGTAGAATGTTAAAGTCAGGGGCCAAATATGTATAAACTGGACATTGGGAAGGTATACTGGGCCAATTTACTCTCATAAATGTGGCATATTTATATCTGTTGTTTTGTATAATACTTACTGTTATAAGAGAAGGAACCATCTGTTGGACTGAAAGGGGAAACTTCTGGGGGGAAGAGGGTGGAAGGGCAGGTTAGGAAGGGGGAATAGGGAGGGGTTTGTTACTGAGATGTAACTTGAAGAAAAAAAAATAAAGTATTTAAAAATATATATATGAAATAGAAATGTAAGCCAATTTCAGACTTGCAGAATTAATTTAAAAGAATTCAGAAAGCTATTTCCTCATCAGTAACACAATTACCCATTCTGAAAATAAAGTATGTCTCCTTTCCCCCTGCAGTCCTAAAGCTGCTCTTGTAAAGAAGTATTCGGTGGCAGCGGAGTGAACTGAAGGCCCAAATGAATCCAGTGCCTGGTTTAGAAATGAAGGTGCACAATCCCCATGGTCCTGTGGGGACTCTGATTTACCTTCCTTTGGTTTTGAAAAGTGACCAGTATCAAGGTTACAATTTTACTGTCCCCAAATCCTGAGTTCTCACTGATTGCTCACAAAGGAAAGTTAATTAAATACTAACCATGGTATTGTTGCTGCTCTCCTAGATCCTAAAGCTGCCTCAACCCATCCCCAAAGTAATTAGAATAGTTATACCCTGGCAAGTACAGGTAGAAGCCTTCTAGCCAAAGTCTGGCCTAGGGTTCTTGCACTTTTCACATGCTTTCCACTGGGTCCCTTCAAGATTGTATTAGTCTCCTGGGCTGCATGGCTTCCTTTCCTTTTCTGGTCTTGTGTGTGAAAAGCATTTCACATAGCTGTAACCACCGCCTCCAGCTGGTCTCCTTAGTGGCTCCTGGAGAGTATACTGTGACTCACTGTTTTCTTGTTAATGGTTTTCAGACTCATCCCTCTGGCCAGCCTGTCTCCTCCAGTCTGATTTTCCTGTGCCTCCAATAAGTGCATTGAATGTTTTTTTGTCTTTTACTGTTTATTTATTACTTCAATTTACATCTCCATCACAGTCCCTTCTCTCCACCCCTCCTGGGCTCATCCTTCCACCCTCCCACTCTTTCCCCCCTTCTCCCACCTATCCTACTCCTCAGGTGTGCGGTGCCTTACATATCAGCTTCCTTCAGTTCAGCAGCCATATGAGGGATAAGAGCTTCCTCTCGAACTGGGTGCCTACAGGGCAGCTCTACTAGGGCAAAGTATCCCACTAACAATTAACAAAGTCTATGTTCCGGTTCCTTTCAGTCTATTGATTGTATATGACTAAAATCCAGTTGTAAGTGAATATATGCCATGTGCATCTTTCTGGGTCTGGATTAGCTCACTCAGGATGAGCTTTTCTAGTTCCATCCATTTGGCAGCAAATTACATGATTTCCTTGTTTTTGATAACTGAGTAGTATTCTATTGTGTAAATGTACACAGCTTTTTTATCTATGCATCAGTTGAGGGACATCTGGGTTGTTTCCAGTTTCTAGCTATTACAAATAAGGCTGCTATGAACATAGTTGAGGAAACATCCTTGTGATTTGATGAGGAATCCTTTGGATGTATACCCAGAAGTGGTATGGCTGGGTCTTGAGATAGAGCTATTCCAAGTCTTCTAAGATATTGCCAGACTGATTTCCATAGTGGTTGTACAAGTTTGCACTCCCACCAGCAATGGGTGAGTGTTCCCCTTTCTCCACAACCTCTCCAGCATGTGCTGTCATTTGAGTTTTTGATCTTGGCCATTCTGACAAGGGTGAGATGGAATCTCAGAGTCACCTTGAGTTGCATTTCTCTGATGGTTAAGGATGTTGACCATTTCTTCAAGTGTGTCTTGGCCATTAGAGATCCCTCTTTTTTGAATTCTGAGTTTAGCTTTCTACCCCATTTTGTGATTGGGTTATTTGGTTTCTTGGTGTTTAAGTTCTTGAATTCTTTATACATTTTGGATATTAGCCCTCTGTCGGATGTGGGGTTGGTAAAGATCTTCTCCCAATTGTATGTTGCCGTTTTGTTCTAGTGAATTTTTTTTGAGATATTACTTTACCACCTCAAATACAATATGTCTAATATTAACTTCCTTTTCTTCTTGCCTTCTCTGTTTCTCTTTAAAACTGCCACCATTTTTATATACTCTCTGGGGCATTTCTAGTGTGAGAGTATGCCCCAGGATGTACACAGTTCAACACAGACCACTAAATAGTTCATCTTATTTTGATGAGTGCCAAAAAAGTGTCATGTTCTAAGCCAAACTCATAGATTTAAGTTGTTCCTACCCTCATGATATCCATAGGAGTCTGTTTCTATTAACAATGATGCAGTGAAATTAGAATTAACCTTCAGTTGGGTAGACTTTACCCACAACAGCAACCACACAGAGACTGATGCTATCTATCTTCAGGTTTGAGGATTAATTTGATGGCTCACACCTTTAATGCCAGCACTCAAGAAGCAGAGACAGGTGTATCTACTGAGCAAGTTCTAGAACAGCCAAGGCTACAGAGTCTCAGAAGAAAAAAAAATCCTAAATCCCTTGAAATTACCAAAATTAACATACTTCCAGAGGGCCCTGAAATTATTCTGTTGTTAAGATGATGGGTATCCATATTACATTCTCAGGATTGCTATTTATTGGCTCTAAATAGATCTACCCTAGTTATTTTTAAAATACCAGTTTAGCCAATAGCATTTCACTCAGAATTCCTGTTGAATGGATCTTGAAACTCTTCTCTCAGTTATGCTGCCGAGGACTAGAAATTGATAGTTAGATACAAGAAGAAAAGGAAGGACTATGTTAATTTCCTAGCTGATATTGACACAGGGGCATTGGGGTCTCCCCCTCTTGGGATTCTTAGTCTCATTAATAAAAGAATTAAAGAATGGACTGAAGGACAGTTTGTGTGTGTGTGTGTGTGTGTGTGTGTGTGTGTGTGTGTGTGTGTGTGT
>CAJQZJ010000175.1:472885-497354 GCA_907164525.1 Lophiomys imhausi
TGTGTGTGTGTGTGTGTGTGTGTGTGTGTGTGTGTGTGTGTGTGTGTTTAAGAGAGCTGTAATCTCAACAGTTGCCTAGAGAAAGGAAGAAGGAAGGGAGAAATAGCATGGCATTAAGATGACATGGAGATCAGACACATGGGATATGGCTGGGAGGGAAAGAGTAAGGAAGCTAAAATGTTGGGGACACATTTTAAGAAAGCAAGCTTAGAAAAAAAATGAGAAAAGGAAAAGTTACATTTTCTAAACAATTGAGAGAAGTGGGTAGACTTACAAAGCTAGAGTAGCCCAGCGAGCTACTGCACTGGGTAGAGATTCTGAGAATGAAAGGTGCAAATCTGACCAAGTGGCTGATTGTTCCACCTATCTCTTCAGCTTGCCTAGGTCTGTCCACCTTTCTAGAGGTGATCCCTTGCGTAGTGATGGGCCAGGCTCAACTGGAATGTTCGGTCTCCAAAACCCTTTCCCCCTTTCCCTTTGTTGCCTTCTTTCATTTTTTGTGGGGCTTAGGGCGAGTGTAGTAGATGAGTTGAGACAGAGTTTCTCTGTGTAGTCCTGGCTGGCATGGAACTCACTGTATGAACTAGGCTGCCTTTAAACTCAGAGATTCACCTGCTTCTGCCTCCCAAGTGGTGGGATTAAAGGTGTGTACCACCAACACCTGGCCAGAGTATTTTCTTGACCAGAAATGTTCCTACTCTAATTATCTGAAAATATCACCACTGGTTGTCCTGGGTGGCTAGGGCATAAAATTTATGAGTACATCAGATTAAAGTCACTGTTTCAAAATCTAGTTTATTTCAGTGAAAACCACTGTCACCAAGGTTGAGAGATCTTCATTAAGCCAAACAGTCAAGATAGCCCCCCTGTTCAGCAATTCTGAGTAATTACAAGTCAGGATGGAACAAAGTGATGTAGAAGTGAAAGATTAAGGGCCCCTGGAGGCTTTTAGAGACTGAAATGCTAACAAAAAAAAAAAAAAAAGAAAGAAAGAAAAAAGCTTAGAACTAGACCTAGTTCCTGTACAAATGTAGATGATAGACTACTTTGTCGTCATACAGATCCCTTAGCAAGTGGGGGGGGGCAGTCTCAGTTACCTTAACTGAGCTGCCATGTTGGGACCCAGAACAAGAGAGAGCTCTTAGCCCTCATGTGACTGATGAACTGATGGAGGCTGCTATGTGAGCCCCCCCTACACTGGAGGAGAAGGAGAGATGGGAGAGGGAGAAGAGGGTGGGAGGGTGAGACTGGGTGGGGAGGAGGGAGGGTACTGTGATCAAGATGTAACTTGAATTAATAAATAAATGTTAAAAGAAAAGAAACACAAAGTTAAAATACTCAGACATTGCCCTTGAGGGACCAATGTAATCTGGTAAAATTTCTTAATGAGTTTTGAATTTTAAAAATTAAAATTGTATCAGTTCTTTATAGTTCAAATATGGATTCCATAAGATCTGTGATGTCTGGGATCATTTCCGGCATTCATTTTCATTTGTCGTGTGCTTACACTTTGGGAGCTGGCTACATAACTTCTTTAGAACCATTCTAAACACTAGTAAGGTCAAGAGTGAATCTTCTCAAGGGCTCCTTAGAATCAGCTCAGTGTGAAACTGATTGGAGCCTTGGACTTAAAGGACAGGATCATCATTTCCTTAGTTCTCCCAACAAAGTTAACCTCCATCTATCTGTGCTCACCCGCGAATTGAAACAGACAGCCCTAGATGAATGACTGGACTGTTCTCTAGACTGAAAAGCACACCCATGGATGTTAAGGTTAGCTTCTGTCATACTTATGTGATCTACTATTTCTGAATGAGTATAATTGAATGTTCTATTATTATCAAGGTGACCTTTCCAATTTTGTCAGCAAGTAACACAACATACATTCCCCTCCCCCCATACACACACACAAACACACACACACTTTATGGATAAGAAAATAAGAAGCTATAACTAAAAAGAGATGTGAAAAGTGTCAGGTCAAAGAGACTTGTATTCACCCTGGGACAGGCGTAGAAGCAGTTCTGTTTCTGAAATGAGAAAGAAGACACTGCCCAAGATTAACTGATGGGTTTTCATGAGATGATTAAGTATAGCATTATAAAGACCCAAGTACAGAGATTGACAGCAGATCACAATTTTATGTGGCCGTTTTATTCCTTGATAAACCTTTACTTTTGTTTGTTTGTTTTATTTTGGGGCTGGATATAAGAAAATTTAGTTTAAAAAAAAAAACAGGTATATTTAAATAGCAGAAGGGGGGCTAGTGTCTGGAGAAATGGCTCATTGGCTTAAACGCTTGCCGAGCAAGCACAAGGACCCAAGTTCAGCTCTGCAGCACCATGTGCTGTGACCATATACCGTACATATCATACCTTCAACCTCAGGGCTTACTGGATGAAGGACACAAGCTGAATGCTGAACTTCAGAGAACTTGTCTCAAAAAAATAAGGTGGAGAATGACCCTTGGTCTTCAAATTGTGATCAACTGAAGCTTGAGTTTCAAGAATTTCAGGTAGATTTTTTGTCTAATAACATTAAGATACTTCAGTCTGCCTAAAGGTTTTTGTACCAATTTATAAATAATGTAAAGGCCAATTGTGTCCTTGAGATTTTAACATTCAGATATTGTGTTCATCAGGGATATCAAAGTATGATCCAGGAACCTTTACTTCAGACCTTTTATATCATAAAATGAGCCAACAAAACTGGGAGGTGGAACCTGGTATCATAATCTAGTCCTTCTATTAAGCCAACTCCAGATCTCCTTGAAAATCACTTGATCATCCCCTCTCTTCCAGATGAACTTAGAAGTGAGAAATTCTGACCTTCCTCCTGCTGTAAAATTCTTGAACTTCTTCCAGGGTCTTTACTGTCACATATAACTAGGTTGGAATCATAATGGGGAGGGATCCTTCCAATATCAAGTAAATAGTGTGAGAAGACATCAGATGTGTGGCTTTCACTGTGTTTCTTTTTGCTTAGTCGTCTATATACGGAAAGATCCTTCCTCCCAGGTAATTGTAGGAAGAGTATGTTCCAAGAAGTCACGGGTGAGAAGGCCAGGCAGCCTGTCCTCAGGAGTTGGTAATCCAGTCTAAGAAATACTAGTTAGAGTAGCACTGTGTCCACCAGAAAACAACTGTAAGCTCAGTAGGAGAGACAATGTCATCTTCTCACCAAACCTCAGAGTTTAGGTGACCCCATCATAAAATATTATTCATTAATTAAAGGATTAAATGGTGAGGAGAGGTCACAGTGTCGGCCTTCCTGTATTTAAAAATATTTGACAGGTATTGTTTGACCTACAATACAAAATTAACAAAACAAAACAAATATAAAATACAATGTTTTATGGTTGAGGTAGGGAAGGTGACCTTTAAAGGTGCCTAGGAAGGTACACACAGTTTTTTAAAATATGCCATTTGAGGGAATGAAGAAGGTACAGATTGGAGGAAGGGAACTGTAATGGACATGATTTTGGTTCAAGTTGTCTGTCATTTAAGAATACTAGTAATAGGTTAGTATCCCAGTTTCAGAGGACAGAGTTCACCATGGCCTTTGGCTTCTGGGGCTTTGCCGTTACTGAGCACAGGTGTGACCACTTCTCCTCTACAGTTTTTCCAGATACACTTTTGCCCTATACTATTTTTTCATCTTCCATTAGCAAATCTTTCTACTAAATGAGTATTTTTCTTGCTTTCATTCCTGTAAACGTCATGTTTGGCTATATGGTTCTCTGTCTATATCTGTCTATCTATCTATCTATCTATCTATCTATCTATCTATCTATCTATCTATCTACATATTTTTATATAATTTAACTTACATAAATAGGATTGTAATCCTATTTTTCTTTTTTTTTTTGATATGGCATTTTGTTTTTAACATACATATGTCTGTGTCCTTGGCTCCTGCTTGAGTGCCTTCTCTGGTGTGTCCCTTCCACATGTCTCATTTACTGAAGCTACTAAAGACAGATATATCCAGGTAGCCTCTATCCCACACCCATCAGCACATGAATACCCTTATTACTTCTTTTTATGTGCTGAGAACTTCCTATGGATGCTGCCCAAGAGTAGGACCATTAGGTAGGAATGCTGGCTGGCTTTGTGTGACTTGCTCAGTACTTCCTCCAAGTTGACTGTTCCCTCACAGCTTTTCACTATGTCTGAGGGTGGTGTGTCTGCATGCTCCTGCCAGCTTTTAGTATTATCTTGCTTTGGGTTACTTGTCACTTGAACAGATTTAAAATGGAAACTTGTGACTTCAATTTTCTGTTGTCTGATTAAAGAGGAATTTTGTGTGTCTGCTATTTTCTGGGTTTTCTCTGGTGTTTTTAATAAGGTGATTTTGTGGCCTGTTTATTTGTACTAACTAGTTCTTTCTCTGTGTGTGTGTGTTTTAAATCAGTTTTATATATCATAAACATGGCTTTATTATATAGTTACTGAACAGGTTTGTTTGTTTGTGTCTTAAAAGACAGGGTATCATTGGCTCAGACAGGCCTTGAATTCCTCCCTTGCCCCTGTGCCTGCCTGGTGCTGAGGTTATGGGCCTGCACCACCATGCTCATGTAATATAATCATAGGGATAATTTTTGCCTTATGGCTGCTGTTGTTAAAATTCTGTTTGTAAAGAAACTTTTTCCCAAGTGCTACTTGGCTTTCAGTTTCTTTTGTTAATAATGTAGCTATATTAATTCTTATTCATCTGAAATCCTTTCCATGTCTTGTTTGCTATACATCTTATTTTATTTTTCCACAATACTACACACTAAAAAATTTATTTTCCACCTTGCTTTATGATGTCATCTTTGTTGTAAATTAAGTTTCCATATACCTATGAGACTGGCTTTGAACTTTATTGCTGCTGCTGCTGCTTTTTTTCCCTTAAGACATTTAATGCTTGTTTCTCTGTAGCCATTGAAGACCCAGTGTCCTCTCAGTCTCCAAAACTTGTTCTTGCATGTTTCGTCCAGAACAGTTTGGACATTTCCACCCTAGTTATCCTCCTCTGAACTCAGAGCACTTATTTCCTATCACACTCACTTTATTTCTCTTGACATTTTGTATTTTTATTTACTTCCTGTGTTATTACATAGTTCTTCCCTTGTTTATATCTTGTCTTGCAACTGGATTATAAACCCTCAATAGGCACAGGATTGCTTGCATTTCTTTGAATCTGTCTTGGTAATTTCAGCTAACAAGGCACCTAGTTTATCATCACAACCATGATTTAGTGAGCATTTAATAAGCTTCTCATGCATACTTTCAGTTTGATGAGTGCTTGTCTTTTTGCCATAATTAATTGTGAGCATGTGAGGGCAATATGGAGTTCAGGAAGGAGACACAAAGTGGTCTCAGTGTGCACTGTTTGAACTTACTTCCTCAAAGAGGATTGCTCCCCTCTAACCTTTAAACTCCCTGTTACACTTGACATTCTTCATATTTTAAAAGAGAAAACTTAAATTTACCACTTCTCTTTATCTTTCCTCCTTTAGTTTTAGTAATTGCATTTTATTTAGGTTTCCTTAATGAAGTGGGTGAAATGCTATGTTCTCAATCAGTCATGTGCAGGAAAAAGCAATACATTATAATTAGGATCCATTATCATTTAATTAGGCATTCCATTATTGAATTAGTGCCTCTGGCTTCTCTTGGTCTCTGACTAATCCTGAAACAAATTCCTTTTCTGTAGACAAATATTAGCTTGTAATAATTAGAATATTCATCTAAGATAAGGCTTTTTATTAAATCTCTTTCTGGTTAAGGTATTTCCTCAAGTACAGGCTGAATTAATTTTAATTTAATATGATTTATTCACTTATGTATCAAAATGTGGGGAAAATTGTTAATACCAGAAGAATTGTGTATTGAGATTATCATGTTCACAGGTCTCTGGGATATTTAAGATCTTGTCTTAGTAGTTATGCAAGTCTAGGTGTAATGTCATACTGCTAATTTGAGAGTACGGTAATTGAATTCAACATGCTGATCCTGTTCTATAACATGTTGAAGTCTAAAGTCTTTACATTCTTGTGTTACTTGGGTTTGAGAGTTGATACTCATTTCAAGTAGGTGGTTCTACACATTTATTTTGCCTCTTCTGTTTCCACTGCAAGTGAAGTGTAACTATACCTCTATAGCCTGAATTAAGGATCTCTGTGAATATAAACATAACTTGGTGGGAGGTTTTTTTTTTTAATTTATGTTTTATTTCTTCAAGTTACATCTCAATCACAGTCCTCTCCCTACAACCCCCCCTCCAGTCCCACCCTCCCACCCTCTTCCCCCTTCACCCCCCCATCCACTCCCTTTTCTTTCTTTTTTTTTAAGTTTAAGGTATATCTTTTTCCCCCCAACAGCTCCCCCTTTCAGTCCAACAAATGGCTCTTTCTCTTATAACAACAAATACAATTCAAAACAACAGAAATAATTAGGCCATAATTATGAGAATTATAAGGCTTAGCATACATTCCCAATGTCCAGTCCATACATATTTGACACCTGACTTTAACATTCTACTATCCATCATTCTCTATGAGTTTAAAGTTCTAAAACACTTTTAAGCTGCTATCAACTTTGTGTAAGCTATGTAGCAACCTGCAATCTAACATTCCAATCTGAAATTAAGGCCATTTTTCCTTTCATACCAGTAAGGCAAGTATACCTTTAGTAAATTATGATTTGAAAATTTTATATTGTATTTTTATTATAATTTTTAAGATTATTAAGTCTTTTCTTTAAAAAAGTATTATTTTGTTTTCTCAAGTTACTTCTAGAACATAGTTTCCTCCCTCCCTCCTTCTCTCGTTCTCTCCCTCCCTCCTTCCTTCCCTCATTATTCCTCTACTTGGTAGTCTCCTTCTCCTCAGATGAGGTGGGCCCTCACATATCATACTCCTTCAGTTCTTCAGTCTGTGAGGGTCAAGAGCTTCCACTTGTACTGGGGCTTCATATGGCACACCATCTAGGATAAGGTGTTCCACCAACCTGCAGCAGATTCAATGACTCACTGCTGGGTGAAATTTTTCCTAGGATAGAAATGCTAGGTTCCTATTTATTTGGGTCTGGGGTTGTAGGATGGTTACCCTGTGATGTATGGTTAATATCCATTATAAAAGAGTACACACCATGTTTATCTTTCTGGGACTGAGTCAGCTCACTTAGGATGAGCTTTTCTAGATCCATCCATTTGGTTTCGAATTGCATGATTTCCTCCTTTCTGATAGCTGTGTAGTATTCCATTGTATAAATGTACCACAGGGTTTTTTTTTTTTTTATCCATTCTTCAGTTGAAGGACATCTAGGTTGTTTACAGTTTGTGGCTATTACAAATAAAGCTGCTATGAACATTATTGAGGCAATGTCCTTGTGGTTTCATTTCCAATCTTTTGGATATATGCCCAAGAGGGGTATGGCTGGGTCTTGAGGTAGAATTATGCCCAATTTTCTAAGATATCTCCAGATTGATTTTCAAAGTGGTTGTACATGTTTGCACTCCCACCAGCAATGGGGGATTGTACCTCTTTCTCCACATCCTCTCCAGCATGTGCTATCATTTGAGTTTTTGATCTTAGCCATTCTGACAGGTGTGAGATGGAATCTCAGAGTTGTTTTAAGTTGCATTTCCTGATGACCAAGATGTTGAACATTTCTTCAAGTGCCTCTTGGCCTTTAGAGATTCCTCTTCTGTGAATTCTCAGTTTAGCTCTGTACCCATTTTTTGATGGGGTTATTTGACTTTTTAGTGTTTACTTTCTTCAGTTCTTTATATATTTTAGATATTAGCCCTCTCTTGGATGTTGGGTTGGTGAAGATCCTTTCCTAGTGTGTAAGCTGCCGTTTTGTTCTAAGGACAGTGTCCTTTGCCTTACAGAAGCTTCTCAGTTTCATAAGGTCCCATTTATTGATTGATTGTTTTAGTGCCAGACCTATTGGTGTTCTGTTCAGGAACTTGCTACTGTTGCCAATGAGTTCCAGGCTTTTCCCCACTTTCTCTTCTGTTGATGTCAGTGTGTCTGGATTTATGTTGAGGTCTTTGATCCACTTAGACTTAAGTTTTGTACAGGGTGATAAGTATGGATCTATTTGCATTATTCTACATGTTGACATCCAGTTAGATTAGCACCATTTATTGAAGATGCTTTCCTTTTTCCATTGTATGGTTTTGGCTTCTTTGTCGAAAATCAAGTGACCGTAGGTGTGTGGGTTTATTTCTGGGTCTTTGATTCGATTCCATTGGTCAGCTGGTCTGTTTCTATACCAGTACCATGATGTTTTTATTACTATCGCCCTTTAGTACAGCTTGAAATCCGGGATGGTGATACCTCCAGATGTTCTGTTATTGTACATGATTGATTTAGCTAGTCTGGGTTTTTTGTTAATCCATATGAAGTTGAGAATTGTGTTTTCCAGGTCTGTAAAGAATTGAGTTGGTATTTGGATAGGAATTGCATTGAATCTGTATATTGCTTTTGGTAAGATGGCCATTTTTATTATGTTGATCCTACCTATCCATGAACAAAGGAGATCTTTCTATCTTCTGATATCTGTTTCAATTTCTTTCTTCAGGGACTTGAAGTTCTTATCATACTGGCTTTTCACTTGCTTGGTTAGAGTTATCCCCAGGTATTTTATATTATTTGTGGCTATTGTGAAGGGTGTTGATTTCCTTATTTCTTTCTCAGCCCATTTATCTTTTGTGTAAAGAAGGACTGATTTTTTTGAATTGATTTTGTATCCAGCCACCTTGCTGAAGGAGTTTATCAGCTATAGGAGTTCTCTGGTGGAATTTTGGGTCACTTATGTATTCTATCATATCATCTGCAAATAGGGATACTTTGACTTCTTCCTTTCCAATTTGTATCCCTTGATCTCCTTTAGTTGTCTTATCGCTCTAGCTAAAACTTCAAGTACTATGTTGAAGAGATACAGAGAGAGTGGGTAGCCTTGCCTTGTCCCTGATTTTAGAGGAAATGCTTTAATTTTCTCTCCATTTAGATTGATATTGGCTATTGGCTTGTTGTAAATTGCCTTTATTATGTTTAAGTATGGTCCTTGTATGCCTGATCTCTCCAAGACTTTTAACATGAAGGGGTGCTGGATTTTGTCAAAACATTTTCAGGGTCCAATGAGATGATCATGTGGTTCTTTTCTTTCAGCTTATTTATGTGGTGGATTACACTGATGGATTTTCTAATGTTGAACCACCCCTGCATCCCTGGGATGAAGCCTACTTGATCATGGTGTATGATACTATTGATGTGATCTTGGATCCGGTTTGCAAGTATTTTATTAAGTATTTTTGCATCCATGTTCATAAGGGAAATTGGTCTGAAATTTTCTTTCTCCATTGGGTCGTTGTGAGGTTTAGGTATCAGGGTGGCTGTGGCCTCATAGAATGTGTTTGGCAATATTTCTTCTGTTACTATGTTGTGGAAGAGTTTGAAGAATATTGGTGTTAGCTCTTCTTTGAATGTCTGGTAGAATTCTGTGCTGAAACCATCTGGGCCTGGGCTTTTTTTGGTTGGAAGACTTCTAATGACTTCTTCTATTTTCTTAAGGGTTATAGGACTGTTTAATTTGTTTACCTGTTCTTGATTTAACATTGGTAGGTGGAATCTGTCAAGAAAATTGTCCATTTCATTTAGGTTTTTCAATTTTGTGGAGTACAAGTTTTTGAAGTAGGACCTAACAATTCTTTGGATTTCCTCAATGTCTGTTGTTATTTCCCACTTTTCATTTCTGATTTTGTTGATTTGGGTATTTTCCCTCTACCTTGTAGTTAGTTTGGCTAAGGGTTTGTCTGTTTTGTTGATTTTCTTAAAGAACCAGCTCTTGGTTTTGTCGATTCTTTGTATTGTTCTTTTTGTTTCTAAGTTGTTGATTTCAGCCCTGAGTTTGATAATTTCCTCTCTACTGCTCCTCTTGGGAGTGTTTGCTTCTTTTTGTTCTAGCTCTTTCAGGTGTGCTTTTAGGTAGCTAGTGTGGGAACTCACCAGTTTCATTTTGAAAGCACTTATTGCTATAAACTTTCCTCTTAGCACTGCTTTCAATGTGTCCCATAAGTTTGGGTATGTTGTGCCTTCATTTTCATTGAGTTCTAAGAAGACTTTAATTTCTTTTTTTATTTCTTCTCTGATGCAGAGGTCACTGTGGATAGAGTTGTTCAGTTTCCATGTTTTTGCAGGCTTTCTGTTGTTTTTGTTATTGTTGAAGTCTAGCTTTATTCCATGATGGTCTGATAAGTTACAAGTAGTAATTTCAATTTTCCTGTATCTGTTGAGGCTTGCTTTGTGACTGGCTATTTGGTCAATTTTGAAGAAGATTCCATGAGGTGCCAAGAAGAAAGTATATTCCTTTGTATTTGAGTGAAATCTTCTGTAGATATGTTAGGTTCATTTGATTCATGGTATCTGTTGATTTCATTATTTCTCTTTTTGGTTTATGTATCATTCATCTTTCTAGTGGTGAAAGTGTTGTGTTGAAGTCTCCTGCTATTAATGTGTGGGGTTCGATGTGGGATTTGGGTTTTAGTAGTGTTTCTTTAACAAATGTGGGTGGTCTTACATTTGGGGCATAGATGTTCAGTACTGAGATGTCATTTTGGTGTATTTTTCCTTTGATGAGTACGAACTGTCCTTCCCCATGTCTTTTGATTAACGTTGGCTGAAAGTCTAATTTATTGGATACTAGAATGGCCACTCCAGGTTGCTTCTTGGGTCCATTTGCTTGGTATATATTTTTCCAGCCATTTATTTGGAGATAATGCCTATCTTGAAGTTTGTTTCCTGTAAGCAACAGAATGCGGGATTCTGTTTTCGCATCCATTCTGCTTGCCTGTGTCTTTTTATTGGGGAAATTGAGTCCATTGATGTTGAGAGATATTAATGGCCAGTGGTTGTTACTTCCTGCCATGTTGATGTTGGTGGAAATAGTGTGTCAGTGAGCTTCTCTTCTTTTGGTTTTGCTACAGGTGTGTTATTTTTTTCCTGTGCTTTCTTGTGTGTAGTTACCCTCTTTGGGTTGGATTTTTCCTTCTAACATCTGTAGACCTGGATTTCCGCATGGATATTGTTTGAATTTAGTTTTGTCATGGAATATCTTGTTTTCTCCATCTATGTTGGTTGACAGTTTTCTGGGAATAGTAGTCTGGCCTGGCATTTGTAGTTTTTTAGGGCCTGCAAGATGTCTATCCAGGCCCTTCTGACTTTTAGCATCTCTGAAGAAAAGTCAGGTGTGATTATGGTAGGTTTGCCATTATTTGTTACTTGACCCTTTTCCCTAGTAGCGTTTAAAATTCTTTCTTTGTTCTGTACATTTATTGTTTTGATTATTATGTGGCGGGAAGATTTTCTTTTCTGGTCTAATCTATTTGGAGTTCTGTAAGCTTCTTGTATAGTTATAGGCATCTCTTTTTTTAGATTTGTGAAATTCTCTTCAATGATTTTGTTGAAGATATTTTCTGGTCCATGGAGCTGGGAATCTTCTCTTTCTTTTACTCCTATTATTCTGAGATTTTGTCTTTTCATAGTGTCCTTGATTTCCTGAAGGTTTTGTGTCATGAATTTTTTGGATTTTACATTCTCTTTCACAGATATATCGATTTCTTCCATTTTATCTTCTGTGCCTGAGATTCTTTCTTCCATCTCTTGTATTCTGTTGGTGATGCTTGTGTCTGTAGTTGCTTTTCTTTTCTTAAGGTTTTCCAGTTCTATGGATGTCTCAGCTTGTATTTTCTTTATTGCTTCAACTTTCATTTTCAGGTGGTCCTTCCTTTAAATGCTTTATTCATTTCCATCACCTCTTTTGCAGTATTTTGTTGTTGCTCTCTGAAATATTTGATTTCCTCCCTTATGCCTTCTATTATTAGTATAATCATAGGGTTAAGGTCGTTTTCCTTTGTTTCAGTCATGTTAGGATGTCCAGAGTTGTCTGTGGCATTATAGCTAGGTTCTGGAGACATCATATTGCTTTGGGTTTTTTTTTGTTGTTGTTGTTGGTTTTTTTTAACATGTTTTTGTGCTGGCCTCTTGTCATCTGATTGACCCTCGTGTTGACTGTTTGTTTCTGATGTCAGTTGACCTTGTTTCTCAGGAAAACTCCCTGTTCTTTGGGCTAGGTGATCCTGAGATCCTGGTGTCCACCTACAGATGGTGGGTAGGTTCTTGTAATAGACTGGTTCTTGAAGAGTGACTGCCACTCTCCTCAACTGGTTGTGACCCAATTGGACCAATATACAGGGGATTTGGAGTGGGGAGGGGACTATCCTGTGAAGACCTGAGAGCTGGAAGGTCTCGTTAGTAAAGCAGGCAGAGCTGTGGTTGGTCCTGAGTTCTCCCCTCCCTCACACAGTCATTCTGGTTAGGAACTAGGCTGACCGCTCCACCCAATATGGGTGCCAGCTTCACCATGCCTGTTGCTGACTGCCTCAAATGCTCGGGTGCTAGGGTGAGTGACCCACCTCAATGTTTGTGGAGAACACACAGTTGCCGACTCTGTTTGCAGTCAATCTCAGCTCCTAATTGCTTTCCTGTGGCTAGGTTTAGTCTCTGCCACTCAGCTACAGTGCACACTGTGCTGCCATGTTGGGAACTCTAGAAAGAAAATCTTACTTACCTTTGCTCTTGTGGTCTGGCTGTTTTTCCCTGTTGGGTGTACAGGTCCATGTGCAGGCTGGATATCAGGCAAACAGGCATGGCCTCTGCTCTGTGGCTGGAGCCGGGGCTGGATCCGCTGGTGGACTAGATCTGCTCAGGCCAGCGCTCCTCTCCAGAAGGGTGACCGAGCTGGTTGATCTCAGGGTGGTGTTACTGGAAACTGTGTGAGGTGTTTCACATGGTTACCAGTCTCAGTGTTTTCCACAGAAATTCAGACATCGTCTGTGTTTCACAGTTGGCTACGGGACCTCACATTCACTCCACAGTGACTAATCTCATTCACCTACTACTCAGATACAATGCTCTATGGTCGGCGCCATCTTGGATGGGACCTGGTGGGAGTTTTTTTAAACACTCTACCACTAGGCAGTGTTGAAGCCTTTTCTTTAAAGCTACCTGACTTAATCATTATTGCTTCTGTACCCTGTCCATACTTCTGCCTTTCTTCTGTCATTGTTTAGCATTAAATGGATATTACGTTTAAGTGGTGGGAGGGATCCTTTAACTTCTCTCTTCATTGTCACTCCCCAGTGTTTCTTCCTACTTTAAGTCTGGACTCATCACCTGCTTTTAAGCTTTTTCTTCTGACCTCTTGTCCAGCCGTTTTTTCTTGGTTCTTTTAGTTCAAACATCTTCCCCTTATATGCAAATGAAAAAGTTTGCATTGCTGCTTCTGTTTGAATAGGGATAAACTTAAATAAACTAATAACATGAAGACAAATATGTGTTCTGATTTGCTTCAGGGGAAAAAAAACATCCAGAAAATGCTGTACTAAGGAAGGCCATTATAAGCAAACCAAATGGTTGGTCTCAACCCTAAGCTACCGCTTCAGAAAGCCTCAGGGATAGAATGAGAGTAGTCAGTGTGGATGAGGGAGAGGAGAGCACCTGTGTCCATCCTATGAGCAGAGCGAGAGAGGGAATACCAGGAGAGGGGAAGGAGAGCTAAGCTGGCATCCTTTCATCTTCTGAGGCCCCATTTCCAGCTGTACCCTGTAGTTAACAGGTTTCTGGGAACCCCAAGAGTTGCTGACTCTTTCTCTCTGGGCTCTCTGCCCTTAGAACTGTTCTCTGAAAGCTGCCATACTAGGACCCAATTCAAAAGGACCGGGACTAGACAGAGAAAAAAGGCAGCACAGGCCACGTTAGGATTCCTCACAGGCCTGGTGAGGTTTTAGAAGCCAGAAGCTGCCCAGCAGCAACGATCATACTTTGGTTGGGTTAGCAGAGAAGGTGGTTGACAGGGCTCATGCAGGCCACATTAACTGACAGGGTTTCTAACTCGGGGGAAAGATCAGAATCAGAACAAGAATGTCATGTGTGAGACAGCAATTGCAGCACTCAGAAGTGTTTGCCCTGATTAAAATGCTTTGTGAGAATACTTTTCTACCGAGTGGGGGGTCCCATGTGTCTTATAGATAGAAAGGGGAAAAAATAGCACAGTAGAGAATGAAAAATGCTGTAAGGAGGTTAATGATTCTATTTAAAGCCATTCTTGGGAATTAATTAGGAAACAAATGCTCCTGTGATAATATCCAAGTAGGGAGGCTGCTTTCCAGAATATTTAATAACGCTTCTTTTGTTATCAGAGAGAACTGATGCACAAATTGTATTCTAGAATTGCAGAAAATAATTCCATCTTAAAAATAGCATTGTGTACTCGGTATTGTCAAACACACTTGGCTAGAAAGTTGTCATCCAGGGGATAGAAAAGACAGAGGGCCGTTCAAATTCACTTAGCTCTTTAAACTTTCAGGCCTCTGGCACCCTGCGCACATCCTAATACTTTCAGTTTAGCTCCCATGACTGGCTGTTAACAGCATGCTTGTGACCTTGACTTCCTACAGTGTTATGTAAAATGCTATCACTGCAGGTCAGCTGACAGCCCGTGACCACCACCAGCACCTACAGAGCAGTGTAGCAGTGTTTGTGCACATATGACAAACTACTCCTGCCTTCTCTCTTCAGGCGTGGAGGATTATCAGTCAGTCACTGTCCAGCTGGAGTTTCACTGTGTCCCTTCCCATCTCAGGCTGTTAGAGAAGATTGCTCATAGGCTGTCTCTCAAGCAGAAGTATCCCAGAGAAGTTCAGCTCAGTTTACCCATGTCTGCATATTGGAGTGTTGATTCCATAAATGTGTTTACTGAAATCACTGGGAGATTTCTGTCATCATCATGCTTACATTTAGCAGGAGAAAAGATGCAATAAGTAAGTAAAATCTGTAGCATATCAGTGCCAATATATGCCAAGGAATTAGGAAGCCTGCCATTTTCAGCAGTGCAGGGCCAGGGAGGAGTATACCTTGCGTACTTCTAATGTGTGTAACAAAGAGCAGGGCACCATTGTGTCTAGAGCAGAGAAGGGTAATGGGCAATAGGAAATGAGAGCACACAGTAAAAGCTCACAGAGGGCACAAGGCTTCTGAGGTCTCAGGGGTAGTCACTAGACAGAAGCGAAATTAAAATATTGTGTTGTGGCTAACATTCAGAAAGGTTACTCTGGCTATTATAGTAAGAAATGTGTGCAGGTAGCAGTTAAGCTAACAAAACCATTTATAAAGGTATTTGTAATAATCCAAATAAGAAAGATAGTGAGGAAAATTGGTGAGGTTAAAAAATGGCTTGATTTGGAATTATATTTGGAGGTAGAACTGACAGGATTTTCAGTTAGGTTTTGGATATCTGAGAATGACAAGGATGACTCCAGGGTTGCTGGCCTGACTTGGGGCAGTACAGTTTTGTCTTAACTGAAACAGAGACTGAGGAAAGCACAGGTTTTAGCAGAAAACCTAGGTTGAAGTTCAGTTTAGGTCACATTGATCTGAGATACTTATTAGACATTCAAGATGATGTAAGATTAGTGGTCAAATATATGAATCTAAAAATGAAAGACCAGCTGGAGTTATGAATTTGGAGTCAGCTGCACATATTTGGTATTGAGGTCACCCAGGAATGGAAAAGAGTAGGAGCCAAGCCCAGGGCATATGATACTCAGAAATCATGTAACCCAGCAGCCCACAGAGGAGGTACCAGAGTGGCCTGAGGAGAGCTCTGTGGCTGGGTATTCAAGCACAAAAGGCCAAGGAGAGCCAATGGATGTGGGTATATGATGGTCACTGATGAGAAAGAAGAGTCTTGCTAGGGCAGTGTGTTACTTTTCTGTTACTGTAATAAAGTACAAACCAACTTGTAGAAAAAGGATTCATTTTACCTTTTAGTTCTAGAGCGTTAAGAGTCCACGATGACAGATAAACATGACAACATTCGGCAGGCCTGGCAGCAGGACCAGGAAGCTGAGCAATCACATCTTTTACCACGAGCATGAAGCAGGGTGAAGTGCATGTTGGTCAAGGCTATAATCTCTCAGAGCCCACCCTCAGTGGCATACTTATTTTAGCAAGGCCATACTTCCTAAACCTACCCAAATCTCCCCAAACAGGGCCACTAGTTGGGTACCAAGTTTTCAAATGCCTAAGCCTATGGGGGATAGTCTCATTCTTACCACCACACATGGTGACCATAAGCTTAGTTGGCAGTGATTGACTCACTACAGTGGAGGTTCAGGAGCACTGGCACACAGCTAAAGAAATATAGCTGTGTGAGTGACTAGAAAAATGCATGGTAGCTGGAAGGGACATTAAAACTGTATCAAGAGGAGATGATGAGAGACATTATAGCAAGTTGATAAGTAAGTTACAAGGATTAAAGGGTGCATTTGTTATCTTTTGTGTCGCTGTGACAGATAACTTCACAAAAACCTAAGAAAGGAAGGCTTGATTTTGGCACACAGTTCCAGGGCACAGTCTAGCATGCTAGATAAGTCATGGCAACAGAAACTTGAGGCAGTTGGTCACATTGCATTTGTCCTCATCAAATAAGAGACACGAATGCTGCTTCAGAACTTCCTTCCAGTATGGGGCTCCAACCCATGGGGCAGTGATACCCACAGTTAGTTAATTAAATCTGCAAAGTCACTCACAGACATGCCCAGTGGTTTTTTCCTAGGGCTATTCTAAATAAATCCCATCAAGCTGACAATGAAAATTAATGCCACAATGGGGAACTGTTCCGGGAGGGAGCGATATTATTGAGTTGACAAAAGAGATGAGATAGAGCATGGAAGTGGAGGATTTGCTCCAACTAGGAACTATTACACAGCTTTAAAACACATTGTTCCTCTAACAACTGCTGAATCATGGGAACTTGTGAATTGGATATGTGTGTTTGTCTTTTTGGTAAACAGGAAGCACTCATCCACTGTAGTAATCTAATAAATGAGAGCTATCCACCTCTAAACCACCCACTTCCAGACACACGGGCTCTCACTTTTCTCAGTTTTATTCTTGGGTTTGTTTTTGTTCTAATTGAATTATCTGTAATTACTTCAAAATTATGTTGTTTCAATGTTATTCTGTCTAGTACTATCAAGAAAACATATTTATGATCCTGACAAAGTTAACATTAAACTGTCAGGTTATATAGCATAACTAGGGAATTATATTGTGCACTGGACAGGAAAGGAAAATACGAGGCACAGCTTGTGGGCATGCTGGTGTCCATTTTCATGAGTGAGCAAATACTGTTTCCAGTGTAATCCTAGCATAGGGAAATCCTTGTAGTACACAGGAATGAACTCTGGGTTTCCGGTGTATACTTTCAGATTGTGACAAGCTGAAGAACTTTTATAAAGCTCTTTCGCTTACTGCACATATAACACATTTGTTAAATTACTTAAAAGTTTTCAGGGGAAGTATTCGAAGAGCTTCCCACTCTACCCCCATCCCACCCCCAAATGTAATCAATATGTCTGCATGCCCCTGTGCCATGGTGCTTCTGTGGAGGTCAGAAGGGTAATTTTTTCCCTTGTCTCTCTTCTGCCACCTTGTGGGATCTGGGATGGAACTCAGGTCATCAGAACCTGAGTGTACGTGCCTCTAGCTGCTGAGCTATGTCAGTGGCACAAGAACAGGTAGAGTTTCAATTTACTGTTACAAATGTATCCACTCAAAGTGTACAATTAGATGTTGGTAACTAAGTAGCATAACATAACTTAACACTTAACTCATTAGTCAGATACAGAACTTTTCATCAGTCCCAGAGTTCTCTTCCAGGCCTCTCTCACACCTGGGCTCTGGTCATGACTGATCTGCTCTCTGTTACTTTATGGCTTTACCTTGACTTGAGTTTTATGTAGACAGAATTATATAATGTATAGTCTTCTGCATCTGGCTTCTACTTAGCAGAAATGCTTTTAACTTTCATCCATATTCCTGAATATCTAATTACATTTTATTACTGAATGTCATCCCATTGAATGGAGTGTATCACATTTGTTTACCTGTCCACAAACTTATACACATGTGGTTTCTTTGTGGCTTATGCATAATATACAAAATCTCTAAGAACATTTCCATGCAAGAATCTGTGTGAAATTGAGTTTGTTTTCTTTGGTTTGTGTGTGGGGGTGGGTACAAAAGCCAATCATGTGACTGCTGGGCCTCGGCCAAGCTGAGTTCTCTGACACTGCCAGCAATAGTGTGGGAGAGTTCTAGGTGTTCACTATAGCTCTTCTGGTTAGCAGGGATATAGTTTCTATTTGTCTAATAAGAGAAAGTGTTAATTTGGACATCTTTGTCTGGCTTTATTTGTCTTTCATACACTTTTTTGGGTGATATTAGATATAAGTCACATGTAATACATATTCCTCTAAAACATATTCTCGCTATTTATGGTTTGCCTTTTCATTCAGCCCAGTACTTCAGTCTTATGGTTTGCCTTTTCATTCAGCCCAGTACTTCAGTCAATGCCAATCCTTCATATGCTAAGAAATCAACAGTAAATAAACAAAAAAATGGGTCCATGATAGAGTAAGTAGCCTTTCTGCAGGCATTAGAATATCTACAAGGTTTCAGAGTTGACAGGACCTCAGACCCTTTGCAAGGCTCTGGAAGGAACACTCCTTACTATTTATATCTAGTGGTGGCTTCTAGGGTTCTTTAGCTTGTTACAATCTGAAAAGCCCCTATTTCCAAATAAGGTCACACCTTAAAATTTTAAAAGGCAGTCATGAGAACAACACACTATTTAGATCACTGTAATGGACCTTCCTTTTTCACTGTTTTCACCATTTAAGATCAGCAGCATACCCTCAGATATTGACTCACTATGTTTCTAACAAATGAGACTGAATTCAGTTAGGATGGTAGAGACTTAACTTCGCTGTGGGCTGAATTTTTATCCTCTTTCCCTAACTTGAGAAGCTGAAGCCTAAATCTGTTAGTGTTTATATAGTTGTGTTTGTTTCACAGTTTCCTTCTTAACCCGGCTATCACCAAAATAACCAAGACTCAGTTATATTATTTTAACATGCTCTACAGCACAATCCTGAGCAGTTTTAATTTGTTCTTAATCCTCTATGCTAGTCAGACTCCCTCTTTGCCAAAATCTTCAAGATTCGTTTTAGTGCTCTCTTTGCTCCAGCAGAATCTCCCTCATGTCTCCCGGACCTCTGCCCATGGCTGAATCTTCTACTTCTCCTCTGGAGGGCAGGAAGTCCACCCTATTCTCTTCCCTGCTCAGTGATTGGCTATAAGCTGCTTTATTGACATATCAAGGGAAAGTTGGGGAGCAGTGTTTATGAAATATTGAGGCAGGAGAGTCTCAGAACAAGGATTGCAACCAGATATGGGGAGTACAGAACTCAGCATTTGAATTACACAGTAACTTTATGCCTACAAAATCCCCACTATGATATTAAGATATAGGGTCTTTGGAGATAATCATCTGGGAAAGTAAAGCCCTCACCAATGAAACTAGTGACATTACAGGAGGTTGGGGGATGGGAGGATGGTTCTCTACTGTTTTTCATGTTAAGATATAATAAAAAGATGGATATGTATAAACCAGATGCTGGGTTAGCAGGCTCCTTGGACTTTGCAGTCCTCAGATTATGACATGTATTAGATGACATTGGCTATGGCCATTTGATATTGCAGCCCAAGCTGACTAAGATGTATGGCAACTCTAGGAGGTGACCTGTAAGTAGAGGCTCTTTTCCTCCTGTTTCCTGTGTCTGGAGGAGGATTTATAAACTATGAGACTGCCTCTTAAGTTCAGCTTCCCAGAGCCACCTCCAAAGCCTCATTCCACTCCTCTGCTCAGATGCAGCAGTCCTGTTAACTGTTGGGCCACATTATCACCCCTGGCTTCAGCTTTCTGATAAAGTCTTAGTAGATTACTAGAAATAAGCTTTTACCCCCCTGATGTCAGCCTCTGCCCACTCCACTGCCACCTTGACAGGTGTCAGTACTGAGAGGCTTCTCATCGGTAGGCTTAGGAGACCATACTAGATACTCTGGCATCTGCAGAAAGGCCACTCCATTCACAGACCTGGTTTATGTAGGTTTTCACCTCTTCCTGTAGAAAAATCTTTCTTGTTTAAGGAATGAAAGCAAACACAGAAAGAGCATGGGTTTGCAACATGATCACTTCCTTGTGTCAGTGCTTGGTCCTGAGTTTTCTGTCTGGATGAACATAGGGTTGAGCTACAGCTGCTCAAAACCAGGGTTTGTAAATCTCCAAATAGACTGTGCTCATGTCATTCTTATCATTTTAATCAAAATGGTGTATGCTGGTATTAGCATAATTTCTGCTCTTTTCTTTGAAACTGACCTTTTAAAAATATGTGAAGTCCATTTTGTTTTCCAACTTCAAAAGTTGCTCCATATACTGCATTAAAGAAGAGGGTCTGAATCAATGTCTGTCAGAGAAACGGGGCCAAACGGCTGAAGATCGATGCTGTAATGTATGGAGAGAAATTGGGAACTGTCCAGGCAGCCACTGGTATGTCATTTTTTTAGTTTTGGAAGCTGCAGGCCCTGCACTTCCTATATAATCAGATATATTTATCCCTCTCAGGTCTCTGAGGTGGTTGAAGACTAGATAGCTAGAGTCTCATAGTTAAATTTTGAGTTGCTTAGGAATCAAGAGGGTGTTCTGGATCTAAGAAGATGTTTTTTAAATTGTGATACAAGTTAGGATGGAAGCTGAGTTGGATATAGAACTTTAAACTCATGGAGATGGTTAGATAGTAGAATGTTAAAGTCAGGGGCCAAATACATATGGACTGGACATTGGGAATGTATGCTAAGCCATATAACTCTCATAATTGTGGCCTAATTATTTCTGTTGTATTGTATTTGTTGTTATAAGAGAAAGAGCCATTTGTTGGACTCAAAGGGGGAGCTGTTAGGGGGAAAGATATACCTTAAACTTAAAGAAAAAAGAAAAAGAAGTGGATGAGGGGGTTAAGGGGGAAGAGGGTGGGACCAGAGAAAGTAGAGTAGTGAGGTGGAATGGCTCTGAGTCACAGGGAACTGATTGGTCAAGCAATTCCATTGCTCTGAGGCTTCACTGTACAGCTGTTACAGCTGTAATGGAGGGATGGTGTCTCTGTGGTAAGATATGCAACTGCAACTGTGCCCTGGGAAACACCTAAAGCCAGGGACCTTTCTCTGGTTCTGCAGTGTACCCTACACATCTATAGCTGAACCTGACGCATTAGGTGCTCTATAGGTTGTTGAATGAATAGTGTCAATATCATACATAGTAGGCACACAGGAAAAGTGTGTCCAAGTATATCATTAACCTTCAACACTAATATCAGAGCATGGGAACCATAGTCATGCACTTCAATAATAATGATCTTATTTATTTCAAAGGTCAGAAAACTCAGTATATGATACATGTGTTGCACATCCTGTAATCTGCTAATGATTTGTGTCCAGGATTTTTAGCGTCTAAACAGTTGTGGTGGGCCCAGCAGTGAAACAAGAAGCTTGTTCCTGTTCACATTGGATTTTAACTGTCTTCTCTCATCATTTTAGCAAAGAATGGCAATGAAAACAAAGACAGCACATGGATTTCTTTGAAAGAATAGACTAAAGGAGTCTGTGTTGTCAGTGATCTGATGCAGATGTGCAAGGTGTAGGTGTAAGGTGAGGTCCTGGGATGAAAACATGTCACTTGTCTCTTTCCTGTCAAAGAGCTTTATATTATTTTGGTTACTGCTGTCCATTGTAGCTTTGTAATGTGTATGTGAAATCCCAGGAACAGAGTCCAGCCACTACACACCAGTGTAGCTTCTGGATCGCCCTCTCATGGCATTAACACCTGTGCCCTATGCTCGCATTTCTCCTAAAAACAGGCTAATGTAATGGCATGACTTGCTTCTTAATTGAACACAAATATCCATCCACCAGATGTCTAATGTCACATGCAGTGCATGTGCACATCACATGTACTGTGGCGTGTGTTGTGCATGCAGGCCCTCCATGCTGAGCTGTCACGCAGGTAGACCTTCCACTGTGCTTCTGCTTCACCAGACCCAGGGGATGTATTTTATTCATCTTGTCATGTAACGGGCTTTTGAATTTGTTTATCCTGTTGTTATTTTTAACTTTGATAATTATTGCTCTTTACTTTGAATAATGTTCTTTGCCTGTTTCCTTTTGAAATTTTCCTTTAGTCCCCAAGATGAGTAATTTCCCCTTTTCCCTTTTCAGCACTGAGGCTGTATAGTCGTAAAGTTTTCATTTGAGTACAGCCTTCACAGTATCACTTAGATTCTTTTTTGATTCATAATTTTCCTTTCTTAAATTAAATTTTCTTTCCTTAAATTTCTTCCTTTACCTAAGATTATTTAAAAAAAGATTTCTAAAAGGAAATACATTATTATACCTGTTAACATTATGGAATTTTGATGTGAGGATATGGATTATAAAGTCTCAAAAATATTTGAAGCTTCATTCTACAATGTAATTATATATATATATATATATATACATATATACATACATATATATATAAGCATTTGCATACAATTCACCTAATATATGGGGGAATGTATGGGTCCATATAAGTATATTAACTGAAATTTGTCAGTACTCTCTTCCTTCATTTAATTTCTATCTAGGAGTTTACTTATAGAAGATATTCTGAAGCCTACAACTCATTTAAGTAAATGTTAATAATGAAAATAATAAAAGAAAATCTACTGTAAGACATTGAAAACTAAACATAAACCAAGAAAGACAATATATATCCTTTGTCTTGAGTGAAATTTAAAATGGCAGTTAGTCCAAAATCATAAAGCAAATAAATACAATATAGAGTTTCCAGAACGGTTTTTTCTTTTGTTTTTGGAGGTGTATCATGGTTACTTTTCTATTTCTGTGATGAGCACCATGACCAAGGCAACTTTTAGAAGAAGGAGATTAATGGGGATTTGCTTACCATTTGAGAGCATGAGTCCATGGCCAGCATGGCAGGGAGCCTAGCAGCATGCTACTTTCATTCAAAATACCATAAGGTGGTAGAGTATTGGTTTTAGATTTGCATTAAATGCTCTTAGAGAGTTTATATAACAAGATAGTTGCCCAGGTCAGGTCGGTTATAGTCAACACTAAAGCATGCCTCTCGTACCAGCTGTCAAGTCAGTAGAAAAAACCAGTATGGTCTTGGAGCAGGAATGAGCATGGAACTTATGGAGCAATAGAGAAAAATTGAGACTAGACAGTGAGATGTTTGAGCTGTGACCAAGTTAATGTAACAATATAATAGAGGAGGGAAGCTGTTTTTTCATATTGCAGAGAAATGTAAAGTTCCATACCTTGTAGGTACAAGAGAGACAGTAGTAAGTATTGAAAATCTCTCACAAGGGAAAATTTCTTGATAAGCACATAGTTGTATTGGAGAAGGTGCTATCAATAAAGATAATAAATAGTATTTGTAAAGTCATTTGCAACACAGTGTTCAGAGAATTAATAATCTATGATAAGAAAGGAGCTTGGCAAAGGGACTAGATAAATAAATAAAGAACCCGTAGGAAGTACAGGAAATGAAGCTGCATTCATAGAGGAGTAGCCCATAGGCTCTCCCCCTAAATCATCAACACCACACTTTAGATCAGTGGTCACAAAACAAGCCACAGGTTCCCAGCTCTGAAGGGACTGGAACAGCAAGATTTCTGGAGTCTGCCAGGGGATGTGAGCCCCAGGTTCAGAAAGAGACCCTGCCCCAGAGGAGCAAGCAGGGAGTGATGGAAGAGGAGACCGGACACTCTCTTCTGGCCTCCATTCACACACCCCCACACCCCCCACACACCACCCCCCCCCACACACACACAAAAAAAACTTGATCAGGAGGCAAAATACTAACAGGTGTAAGAAAGCATAATGGCTTTACCTCATAAAAAGCTCACAGAAACTCTAGAAAGTGACCATTGAATTTTGAAAATATGAGGAAGATATACATATATACATATATATGTATATATATTCCATAAACGTGTTATATATAATTAAAGACATAAAAATTAAAACAAAATTACATTTTAGCAACTGTCTAAAAACACAGTATAAGCATTAGTAAAAAACACAAAAAGTCATGTATTGTGTATATTCAGACATTTCTGGGAGTCAGTTTTTTCATATATAGCAAAAATCTCTTAGTACATTCATTCACATTCTTTGATACAGCTACTCAGCATATTCTAGAAAATCATTATCACTGATTCCAAAAATATCCAATTAATGCCAGTAAGAGACAAGCAATATTTGCTTATCTAAATATAAGAGATAGATAGGGCATCTTCAAAAACCTCAAGAGATCTGCAGAATATGGCATTCAAAGATGTTTTCTTAACTTAAGATTTTTTGATATCGAGACATGTCAGCTCCTGACAGCACCCCCATATTACTCCAAGTAGAAGATGAGCATCGAAGAATCTCCAGTGGGAGATGATT
>CAJQZJ010000175.1:497754-519661 GCA_907164525.1 Lophiomys imhausi
ATTGAGATGTAACTTGAAGAAATAAAAAATAAATTATTTTAAAAAAAAAAGGAAATAATGTACCTATCCAGAAACAAGGAACTTTTGTCCTCTCAAACATTCATCGTTAAAATAATGTTTTAGGAAATTTTAAATGGCATGGATGGAAACAATATTTCAGTATGGGTTGGTTGTTATATGTCTCCATCTTTTGCCCCATAAATTTTCAACTTGGGCTGAAAAAAAAAAGTGAACATTGTTCCAAGTAGGAAATTATAGAATTTTCTCTAGTAATGAACATGGTGCTGTTTGAGTCTTAATGCCAGTTGGCTTTAAGTTTTTCATGCATACTTTTGAAGCTGAAAGGTATCTTATTTATTGCTATTTTTAGTCTCTATACTCTGCCTCAGTCAATTCAAGATGATCTTCAGTGTGGGTTGGCTAGGGCCACCATGTGGGGTTTATTATCACATCAGTACATTCATGTGTCAGTGCTAGAGCAAGGATGGTTGCTTAGTTATGAAACCCAACTTCTACCCACAAGGATGATGGTTTTCTGTATTGTTTTTTAAATAGGAAAACAAAACAAAACAAAAATCAGTGGCATTTGGCTTTTTATTTTAACATAAAATGCATCATGGGTGGTAAACTTCTATAATGGTTGCCATTGTTTGTAGATAAATTTATGGATTCAGATATGGTTAGGATTTTTTATTTAATCAGGTTATTAAAATGAAATATAAGGTTATGCTTTGTTTATTTATGCTTGGTTATGAAATGAGGAAAGACAGTGGAATTTGCAATCTTTGCTAGTTCTGTTTAAGATCTCTGTTGGCAATATGTCATCAAGTGTAGTAGGCATGGTGCAGCATCATTTCTTCCCTCTGATCGTTTTTAGCCCATGAAAGTGTCTTCCAGTTTTTCCTTTTAAGCCTCCAAGTATGTGAGGATTTGGCCATCTCCTATTGCTGGTGAGCATTTGACACCAGATAGAACTCTCAGGGACCATGACCTCCTTTATGGATACTACATCTGGAAAAATCAATCCTAGTTTTCAACTGCTGTCAGTTATTTAAACACTGCTAGAGTATTCAGAACCCCCCCCCCCGTATCTATCAAAGTCATTAAAGTAAGATTTGAAAGGGTAATCGACTGCTTTCTTCCTCTAAAAGAAACCCCCTTTGAGGTCCCAGTGAGCATGGCTGTTGTAACACAGGGCTAGCTTTATAAAATAATCCCATTAGGCACAGTATCTGAAACTGAACAAACCCATTTCCTGGCCTTGGCAGTAGCTAGGTGTAAGGATGTAAAACCTTCATAATCACAGAAATATTTTTCTTAATCTATTACTTTAGTGAGTGAAGGCACATCTCAACTTTTGACTCTCCTTTCATTACTTTCTTATATGCGTGAGCCCAACCCCTGCAGCCATGCTGCCCAGCCCCCATGGTTCTTTATCTGGTGGTACTGGCTCCCTTGTGCTCAAGGGCATGGACCATGGGGTCTAGATGAGATGTGATACAGAAGTAGGCTCTTCTGCCTACATAGAATTGGGCTCTACCTCCCAACAAAACAGTGTCTTCTGACTTTTGTGTTCTCTAGAGACCTTTGCTTATTATAAAGGTTATAACTTATCAGGACTGTTGACTATCCTTCCATAAGCGAAGCCTTTCGCCTTACCTTGTCTTGCTGTTGTGTTTACCCATGTCCAAGACTCTGGGCTTAAGGAAGCCCTTAAGCTCCTGGAAAGCTTGGGATGTGAGTGCCAAGGAAGAAGTGTCTTCTTGCCAGCTCTCCTTCCTTCATCTCTTTATTCTAAACACTATAATGCTGTTCTGCACTTGCTCCTCATATACAGAGGTAGTATTTTAATTATGCTAAATTATAATAATAGTAGCTTTCCGAAGTTCTAAATCTCAAGCAATCTATGAGAGACTATTGGACGATGGCCCTTTCAGGACCAAAAATTCATGGAAACTAAGTTAGAAAAACAAAATATCATGAAGCCAACTCAGTCTCACTAACCATATAGACATGTTGTAGTAGATGCTAACATTTATGAACTTACTGGGTCCAAGAACTCACTCTTCATTTGCCCACTAAATTGATATAACTTTCCAACAAAGACATAATTAGCTCCCATATTTTCAGATGAGAAGATAAATCATAAATATACTGATCATGTACAAATATCTAGAACCTCTTTAGTGCCCAAGATTTTAAAGAGGCAAACATGTGGTTCTTGTTTCAGCATACAATGACAGCTGGGTCTCATGGCAGGCAGGACCATCCTGGACCTTGGCATTTGATTTTTTTTTTTAAGGCTCTGGAGCTTTGGAGCTGAATGTTGAAGGAAATTGGGATCTGATATTTCAGCAAGAGAAAATATATATTTGACGTAGAAGGGACTCAGGAGACAGCCTTGCAAAACAACGGTTAAAACATTTACCTTGAGAAAGAAGGCTCAACCAGGAGGCTCCTGAGGACAACCTCATCAGTGTCTAGGCAAACTGTGCTATAGATAATGGTAGAGAGGGGATTGAATGCATTTTTCCTACAGACACTATGCCAATGTAAACTGCTGAGGGGGGGGGGCATTGGCTTCTGTTGGCCTTGTGACCCATGATAGTGATAGATGCATTCACTGACACTCACCGGGCCATGGTCTTATCATGAGTGCTTTTCTGGACATCTTATTTAACTCTCACAGCCATTCAGTGATGTACTTCATAGGTAAAAGAGCCAAGTAAGCCTCAGGGAGATAATGTGACTTCTCAGGAGGCTTAGCCAGAGTTTTGGCCCAAGCTGTCACTTCTATAGCTCTCTGCCTCACCCCATGTTTGTGAAGGTATGTGGTCTGTCTGAGTTAGTGTCATTGTGTCAAAACATACAACTTACTTACTAAACATCATCACCTCACGCCCAAAACATGAAGGGATGGAGACACAGAGACTCTGAAACTGTGATTTAATTATCAATTGTATTTATTATTAATTAAAAACTATCAGAATAGGCCAGCGGAGTAGCTGGCAGGTTGGCAGAGGCCGACAGGCCTGGCCCACCTTAACTGGTGGCCTGACCTGTCGTGGGGAAAAAGCCCTGGATCAAGGGTGGCCTTCACCACCTGCAACCTAAACTCTGTTAACTAATATCTTCATTAATAACTGTAAGTCATTATATTAGGCTGGCGGAGCAGCCGGCACGTGAGATCGGCAGGCCTGACTTGCCTTAGAAGCCTGTATGCCTGGAGGGACGCAGGCCATGAAGCTGGTGGGGTAGCTGCTAGATACTTATTAATAACTATAAACTATTATATTAGACCAGCAGAATTGCCAATGGCCTGAAGGAACAACCACTGGGGTTTGACTGGAGGCCAATGGACCTGGATTCCTTTGACTGGAGGCCTATAGGCCGCCACGGCCCTTTCCACAATGATTAAATGCACCAAGACCTTTTAATGTTTCAATGCTTAGCCCTTAGCTGGGCAGGCTCTCAACTAGCTAATCTAAATTAACCTGGATCACCTAATTCTAAACAGCCATGTGGCCAGTTGTTACCTTCCAGAGTACTCAAACATATCTGTGTGCTTCCGTGTCTCCTGGCTGAAAAAGAGATTCCTCTGTGTAAAATGCAGGGTTCCTGTTTCTGTCTCAGGAAGTCCCACCTTCCTATACCCTTTCTGCCCAGCTAATCGGCCATCAGCGACTTTTATTAACCAATCAAGATAATGCCTCAGAAGGGGCAGTAACCATATCTCAGCATTGAAATCAGTCCTTTAGAACCAAAGTATTAGACCTTCCTCCAAAAAGACACACACACACACTTTTTATGGAAAAATACTTCAGTTTCTCACTGAAGCAAGTAAGTTACTTTTCTTACAGTTCTGGTAACAATTTCTGACAATCCATGAATATTTCATAATAAATATTAAAAACCACTTATGGGAACTGAGGAACTGGCTCAGTGAGTAAAGAGAACTTACTTTGTAAGCATAAGGGCCTCAGTTTGAATCTCTAGCACCTACATAAAGGCTGGATATGCCCCTGTGTGTCTGTAACCCCACCACTGCGGAGCAGGGACAGATTGGCTTTGGGATCTCAATGACCAGCCATTCTAGCCAGTATGGCAAGCTTCAGGTTCATTAGGAGCCCACATCAAAAGAAAGCAGAAAGTGATAGAGGAGATACCCAGCCTCCTACTCCTGCCTCCATAACTATTCACATCCTCATACATGTATGCCTCATACACACAGATGAACCACTTACAGGACAAAGGCTAGGCAATTAAGAATAGTCAGCTTCAAAGGTTAAATGTGAAACCATTGCAGAATGAGGAGTAGAAGCTAGGATCTTCTCTCTTGGCCAGAGCTTCAGTCTGGCCAAGGATCTGAACAGTACTACGGAGATGCCAATAACTCTGATTGAGAAGGATTTGTGTGGAAGGTGGAAGCCAGAGGAATTTTGGAGATAAATGAAATGCGAACTTAATTTTGAATCAGGCTAATTGACATGTTACACCATCCTTTTTTTCACTGTGAGGGAAAGTGGGGAGACAAGGGTAGAATTGAGGTGTGGCATCTAGCAGGCACACTGGCTGTGGTGGGCAGCAGAAGTGAACAGAGCCTGGTCTATGTACCAAGAGGGTGTCAGCGCCACAGTGACTTTCTAGTCAAGGAAAAGGTTTCTGTTAAGACTATTAGGAAAGAAGGTAAAACCTGCTCATTATTCCAAAGTAAATCAAAGTGTAATCAGGACTGACAGTTGCATAAGGGTTAAAGAACCATCTTTTAAAGTGATGGGTTCAGGTTGGAAGAATGTGTGGGATATGGTGGGGATGACTTCACTTCTTTGCCATTGTTCCTGTTGAGGTAAAACTTTAATGGTAAAATATACTTGACTTAGATGCTGATTGACGATTCTAATGGAGATAGACTCTGTGCTGTCATACCTTGGTCGAGAATATTTCTGCTGTTCCCCAGATTTCCTCATGTGCTTTCCAGGTACTTCCTTCCCATGTAGGAACCACTATTCTGACTGTCATCACCACAAGTGAGTGTTGTCTGCATCATCTATTTCTGTAAGAAATTCAAGTCCTCATCCTGCCTGGTCACTGTAGGAGAGAAAGGACTTGGGGATGGATACCTTCAAAGACTATTACATACCTGTATGAAACTATCATAGAAAAATACATTGTTTTATACAACTGATAAAACCACTTTTGAGCTTGTTCACTGGAGACAGCAACAACATTCAGAGATAGCACTGACAGTGCTGTGCCCTTGGGCAAACACTAAGCTTCTGGCCCAGCGTGGACAGGGTTCCGTTGGATGGTACCATTGTCCTCTGCAGCTCTTACAGTGCACTGACTCCAACCTCAAAGGCCCTACCATTATTTCAGCACCTAGCCAAAACAAAATAAGCCTGACTCCCTCCTCATTCCTCCTCATTCCGCCTCATTCCTTCTCATCCAGTTGATTACCAAATCACATCAGTTCTTGTTATCTCTATACAGGTTTATTCCAGGTCTATTCCTTGGCCCTGCCTCTTCTACCTGGGCTGTTGTAACAGCCACAGTTTTTTGGGTTTAGTTCCACACTGCTATTGTTCCATTGCCCCCAGGATAATCCTTGCTTATCTGTTTAAAATCTGTGACTACCATGCAAGATGCTTCTCTACTATATACAGTGTACAGGAAGGCAGGCATATATCCATTCCCATGGTCTACAGAACCTGCTCCTTCCCTGCCTCATCTTTTATGACCCCATGGGACTGTTTAGGACCTTGTGCATACTTATTTCCCTGATTATGTTGGAAATATTTTGAAGGACACTAGCTACCATGTTTACTGTTTCTTTATCAACAGCATCTGGTGTGCTACTTCAAAAACAACCCCCTCTTAAGTACCAGTGCAGAATGGTGTTTCAGGTTAGAGTCAAAGTTGTTATGCTTGTTTTAAAAAATTGTATAGAAAAAAAAATTGTGCTGGAGGATTTCTTAAAGTTTGTTTCTGAGGTTCATTTGCAACAGTTATCATGGCCATTTTAAGGTAAAACTGAGCATATTTCTATTGCCTTTGCAGAGATGAGTGTGTCAATAGACAGTGTCTGTGTAACGAATCTTGTGGCTGAAGGGCTAGTCTGTATACCTTTAAGTCTTACCTCAGATCCAGCTCACTTTGTGTATCCCTGTAGTTCTCGAATGCAGATTACCATTTCTGGGAATGAAGATAACTTCTTTCTAAAGGTCTTTGTGGTAATTAGCAAACAGGAAAAAAGCTAAAAATGGCTGGTAAATATTGACCTAAGTACCCAGAAACACTGGTATTTTTAGCCCTTGTTTGTTCATGGTGGTTCACTCTGTCCTAATTCTTTATGCTCTGCCTTGAAGAGTGAATCAGTATCACCACCCCATTGACTGTTGCTAAAGCAAAGATATTTTCATCTTTCCAAAACCTAGGTAAGAACCTCGATGCTGTCCATGACATCACCGTAGCATATCCTTACAGCATCCCTCAAACCGAGAAACACCTGCTCCTTGGAGACTTTCCCAAGGAGATCCACTTCCACGTCCATAGGTATCCAGTCAACACCCTTCCCACATCCAAGGAGGACCTTCAGCTCTGGTGCCACAAGAGGTGGGAAGAAAAGGAAGAGAGGCTTCGGTCCTTCTACCAAGGAGAAAAAACCTTTCTCTTTACTGGGCAGAGCACAGTTCCACCTTGCAAATCTGAGCTCAGAGTGCTTGTGGTGAAGCTGTTGTCCATACTGTACTGGACCTTATTCTGCTCTGCAATGTGCCTGCTCATATATTTGTACAGTCCTGTTCGGTGGTATTTTATAATCAGCATTGGGTTCTTCGTGCTGCAGGAGAGAATATTTGGTGGACTGGAAATTATTGAACTTGCATGTTACCGTTTTTTACACAAGCACCTACATTTAAATTCAAAGAAAAATGAGTAACATGGTAGCATTCACCATGTGAAAACCTAGGAGCATTATGGAAATGTCACAGTCTTTGTAAGCTGAGATGAGTTTGCATGACTATGTCAAATGTTTCTTACTATTCTTTGTTAACAATATTTTGCACTTAGTTTTATGGGGGAAATATTGCTATGGTTTCTTTAAAATCTCTGAATGTAATTCTAATGCTACATATGTAGCAAGGGTCAATCGCTGTGAGTAACTAGGGCCAGAATATTAGAAACAATCACCAAGCTGTTGAGACAAGATGTGAGCTTTCTTGAAAAGGCCAACCTGTTTCTGACAGGCTCCTAGCTTAGAGGTGGGCCAGGCACATCTAGGCAGGTAGTACCCTGCCTCCCCCTGGGGCAAAGTCTTTCCTTTTGTCCTTCTATACCAATCAAACCCAAGGCCAAATTGTCTTGTCCTAAACCAATCATGGTTTGATAGGGAGCCCTCCATCGCTCGTAGTCTCTTGTGCTGAACGAGGCGGCAGAAGACCCCCTTCCTTACCTGAAATTCCACCAACACTCAGCTCAGGGAGCACCTTCAGGCTCTCCATTTTCAGTTTGAAAGGACAGAAACTGGCCGCAGCTTGCTCCTTACTTACACTCAGTCCCTCTCTCCTCCTGCTTGTTAGCAGGTATAACTTCTTCTGTAGTGTGATACATGTAAAGCTGCATTAGAAGAACACTCTGGTATTTCAGACAGAAGCTATCTTTTGAAACATTTCTTTAGAACATATACACAGTGGAAGGCAGGTGTATGTCCTATGCATGCAGGGTGTCTACCTTCTGCCATTAGAGCTACAGCAAAAATACCATGCAGATTGGAGGGTTTGACTAAAGCCTCCAAGCCTTGTTCAACTTCAGTCCTAAAACCAAAAATGCTAACCTAGAATGAACCCTTTCAATGATAGCAAGAACACTCTCCTAACCATCTCTCAACAGTAACATTTAGACTCACACTCACAAACTGTATGTTTGATATTTCCATCACGTGGAAGCAGTGAAAACCTGGCAAGCCAATAGCACACAGTGTCCTGGGTTAGAGAAGCCTGTGGCCACTGTTTCCATGACACTGAGCTGCGTGCTCCTGTCATATGTTTGGGGGGAGGCGCACAGAATGGTTTGGCTGTTAGCAAACCTGTCCAGCAATCTCAGCAGCTCTTAGGCCCTGTGTACTCAGACGGGAATGCACCCTTCCTAATGATGAAGTCACCTGGGGTGACTTCCTCAGCTTACCAAGTACATTCCCTGAGAAAGCCCTGGTGGAGAGAGAACACCCACCATTAACATAGCTTGTTTGGTTTGTGTGTGTGAGTGGGGGGAGTGTTAACTGGTGCCTCTGGTGAAACACACCAGCCCAGTTTAACTGCTCCATCAAAGCTTATTTTAATCCTGCTGGGATCTTACTAATTAGTAGCCAGCCATGCATGACTGTTCTCAACACAGCTGCTTGACTTTACAGTTTTTAAGGTTAAAAACACAAAAAGTACAACCCCACCCCACCCCTTTTTTTTCTTTCCCTTAGTGAGAAAGGCTACTAATTTTAAGTTTCTCTGAAACTTCCATGGATCACATTTAAACACAGGAACAGTTAGCAATCAAAATTGTATTTGTTCCCCCAGGTAAAAGAGAAAAGCTGCCCTCGTTGCCCACACTGGCTGGGATCAGTCAACAGTGATATCTGTCCAATTTGTGTGCTCTCAGAATCCTTTGTGTCTTGTCCATCCCTTCACCCTCTTCTGATCAAAGAAAATATGTTTAAGGTAGAAAATACCTTAGTTTTATTTTATCAACCCCAACCTGATAAAACTAAATATAGCACTAAAACTAGAGAACGTGGGTACTCTAACTGCTTTAAGAGATTCTCCAAAAGGAAAATAAAATATCCCTTTTAAAATAAAAGTTTTTAAATTATAATTATTTGTTCTTACCTACACATTTAACTGTTAAAACCTTATATTTAATTTTAAAAAATATAGCTAATGCTTTTGAGCTTAGAACTGCTTTAAGTCAATATGTAGACATTAAGTATGAGTACATGTGGCCTTGATGGTTGTCAGCCTGAGGAAAGCCCCGTCACACCTCTCATCCTCCCCCAGGGCTCAGAGCAGCTGGCAGCCTGCTCCAGCAGACCCTGTGCCTGCTCCCTGTGGGGGTGAGCCTAATGGCTGAAATGATCTAGTTGGCTAGCTGACCCCATTCTAAGAGATTTTACATGTATAGCTGTGGGTTATTTATAATGTGTACCATTTCACTTTAAAATATCAGTGATGAGGGGAACTGGCTGGGTGACGAGTTCCCACATTAGGTATCTTTGAAATAAACCCAAGGAATACTGAACTTTAGTCAGGCAATATGGGGGAAGACTGAAAATGAAGTAAATAAATATCTGAAAGAGCTCATCACTTAAGTCTCGGACTAAAATCCTGCCTCCACGTGCTCTCAGAACACATGAGACAGAAGCCTCATCTTCCACTCATGTTCGCCACAGCAGCTGTGTGTTGGTAGCCAAATCTGAGTTCTGCAGTCAGATCCCATTTTACCAGCTCTCAAGCTCCGTCCTGGCAAAGATGCTCCAGTACGGTCACGGGAAAGGCTAGTGGAGGGAGCCTGTTGGTGTTAAATTGTTTACATTTCTTTATATAAAATAATGTGCTTTCAGTGCCTTAGTTACGGGTCCCTTTTTTTCCTGTTCCAAGAATTCTGTAACGTGCTCTCAGATATAAGTCTCTTCTTGTCACTTACTAGGAGTAAAATGGTGTCTCAACACTGGTCATTGGTTGACAAAAAACGAAACAAAACACTATGTTGTAACATGGGAAAGAGCTTGGCGCTGATTTAGTGACTGCCTTAGAGTTCCCACTTAACACTGTAGAGGATGAAAATGGCTTGGCCATGCAATGAACTTCAGACTACATATGGCCCTAAAGGGTCTTGTACTTACCTTAAATTTTTATTTCAGAGTCTTGGTTTTTGTAACTCATTTTTAAAAGATTATGTGGAGAACACCAAGTTTTAAAAATAACTCACAGAATGGCCTTAGCTTTCAGTGACCACTGGGATGTTTGTGAGTTGTTTCTGTAAATTGCATCCAGAATAAAGTGGAGTGAATTACATTGATCAAAAGCTGTTGTGGTTCTGTTTTCACAGGGATGGCAGAAATTAAAGATCACAGTGCTGTTGTTTGCCATATTGTCATAGGCTTCGCCTATGTCATTGTGTTAAGGAGGAACTGAGGATTGGGATTCTCACAGGTGTTAAAATGTGGTCTTGTTTAGAACAGAATGCACTGTTCCTTAATTGAGGTTGGGGAGGGGGCCCCAATACAGTTGAGCTCTTGCCCCATTGTCAACAGAGCCTGTTTTCCTCAGGACAACTGTCCATTCCATCAGTGTGGCACAGGTGCTTGAAGGAAAAGGAGACAAGGACCCCATGTTCCTTCCCTTGCCTCACTGTCTGGTAGTATGTGTAACTCTGAAAGTAAGTCTTGGACCGAAGTGTGACAAATGTACAAAGAACATCATTAGCTAAAAGCACAAAGCATCCGGGGACCTATTGTAATCTCAAGTGCCCATTTTGTCTTTGGTTCTCCAGTGAGCACTTTCTGTGCAAGCCCTGATGTTCCCTGGGAAAGAGGCATATAGGCAAAAAAGAGTGTCAGCCTGGCCCTAAGAGCGTTGGTCCCAAGGAGTGAGGCTCAGAAAGAACTGGTTTGCAATCCCCACTCATATCTTGCTTGATCCATTTTACTGAAAATGGATTTCTGATGTGACAGGGATCTCAAATACCAACCATAGACATAGAAACTGCCTCTACACTGCATTCTGAATACCAAATACAAATTTACTAAAGAAACCATTTGTGTTCTGTCTGGGTGGACTTCTCACAGGATCCCCATCCTCTGGGTTTAAGTCTAGAAGAAAGAATGAGAGAGGCTGCCTTGTCTGGGGCCAAACAACACTGAATCCAGGACTCTGTCCCAGACCAGTCACCCAGAAATACAGTGTGGGTCACATCCCCGAGTTACCAGACACCTTCTGAATCTGGGGACTTCTCCTGGACTAGAAGCATAGGAGGCTGGAGATGCATTTTAAGGCAAAATCAGAATTTTATTGAGAATGTGTGGCCAAGTGACCACAAATGTCCATCCTACCGGTTAAACTTCTTCAGTCTGCCAGAGTAAGTAGGCATTCAGCACTCTCAGGCCCAGTACCGTGAGAGACAGTGAGAAGTTTGACAGCATCCTGGATCTGCAGTGGATGTTTGGGAAGCCAAATTCCCTGAAGCTGTGTATGTGGAGATTCTCAATGATTGGTCACCCTGTGAGTGTGGTGGCTCGTGCTTGTAATCCCATCACTTGGGAGGCTGAGGCAGGAGGATCTCGGGGTTGAGACTAGCCTGAGATACAAAATGAGTTCACCATCAACTTGTGCTACATACCAAGGTGCTGTCTCAAAAAGAAGAGGGGGCGTAGAGGACGAGCCTGGGGAGGGACAGGATGGTTCAGTCAGTAAACTACTTGACTGGCAAGCCCAAGCACCTTAATTCCATCCCCAGAACCACATTAGGAAAATAAATAAGTGCCAGTGGGACCCCAACTTGTAATCGCAGCCCCGGGGAGGTTGAGACATGGGGTGGGGTGTGGCCTATGGGCTTTGCTTGCTGGACAGCCCACCCTACTGAATGAGCTCTTGGCCAGGGAGAGACCAGACCCATCCCAAGAAAAGGTGGATGGTTTGTCTTTTGGCCTCCACACATGTAGCCCCCTGCTGCCTGGAGTGTTTTCTCTTTCTCCCAGCACTGCAGACTCAGGAGCTCCTAGACTCACTCATTCCTTCCTCTCCTGTCTGGACACGTGAGCTTTCAACAGACCTGTCTTTCCTTTCAGGGTAGCCCTTTGTGTTTATCACTCCACACACTGAGCCTGAGCAAGCCAGGTCCTCCCCACACCAGTCTCAGTGCACAGGGCCCAATCACAGAAGTTCCCTTCTCAGCCCCCAATATTTCTTAATGGCAATTGCACAAAGCCATCCTCCCCCACCTACCCAGGCCCTTCCAACTGGCACCCCCTCATTCTCAGGCTTTTTCTGCCCTGTAAAGCCTTTTATTTTTTTTTAATCAGCATGGGTGCTCAAGCCTCCCTGAGTTCCCAGACCTCATTTCTTTCCTTTACCTTTTCCAGTACCTGTGAAAGTGCCTTCCTAACCCACATCTTAGCAAATCTCACTTATTCTGGGAAATCTTCCCAGTCAGTCTATCTGGAAATGGTCCACCCCCTCTTCCCCTCGCCTCTCTTGGGGGGAGGGGGGGGCTGTCTTTCCCAGCAGTGATCTCTTCAGTGTATCATTCTGTCTTAGGTCACAGTTGCTTTGCAGTCTTACCCCTCCACTGGATTACAAGCTTCTGGAAAGCTAGGATAAGGGTGTCTTGCATTCTTCTTACTGCAAACCGTTCAGCTCAGCCATGCTTGTTTGCATGATACATTCTTCATGGTGAAGTTTCTGGAAGTCATTCACAAACCATTGTCTTAAGTTGAGTGCAGAGGTTTATGGGTCCAAAATGAAAAACAACAATTGAAGCATGGAAGCTCATTGATTTCTGCCAGTATTATAGTTAGAAAGCCAGGCATGGTGGTACACACCTTTAATTTCAGCATTTGGAAGGCAGAGGCATACAGAGCTCTGTAAATTCAAGGACAACCTGGTCTACGAAGTGAGTTCCAGGACAGCCAGAGTCTATAGTGAGACTGTTTCAAAAAAATCAAATATATGGTTTTTTTCTAACATATATATATATACATACATATATATATGCTAGAAAATAATTTTTGATTGACAGTATGTTGTTGGGGTAGTGTTAAGCATTCTAAATGTTAATTAATTGGTCCTGCTTGCTGTCTATTTCTTACATTGACTCTGATTGGTTAAATAAAATGCTGAGGCCTGAGATTGGACAAAGACAGAGAAAGGTGGGACTTCCTGAGATTAGAACAGGAAGCCTGTGCTTCAGACAGAGGATTAATTCATTCCAGCCAGCCAGCAGCAGGAGGAAGGAGGTACACACCATGGGTTAGAGAAAAGAATCTCATTCCACATGGCCAGGAACATCGGCATTTCGTGGAGAATGGCAGTCCAAGGGACATATGTATATATGGGGTCATATTTGGGTAATAGAATTATGAGCTAGCTTAGATGGGCTAGGATTGTACAACTCAGGCCAACACTTGTTAAAATCCATGTGTTCTCTGTGTGCTCATTTATAATGGCTGCTTAAAAATTAACAACCACCGGACCAATTAAATATAATATAAATACTAGTAAGTAATTTAATTAATTATTTCCCTACAAATGGCGCCAAATGTAATTTAATTAATTTTTTTTAACAGTATGTGTTCCAAAATATATTGGGATCTGAATTAAAAGCAGAAAAGCAGGCTCAGAATGCCTGTTGGAAACATTTCTAATAGATCTCACCATCTTCCATTCTCACCCCTGAAGGAAAATTCACCACTAATAAATATCTGCACCGTCTCCAGTCCTCAGTCTTGCTTCTGGAAACACACTGCCCCAAACATTGTGAGATACCACATACTACTCCTCACTGTGGCTCTGAGCATGAGAAACTTAAATGTCTTGGGGATTGAGGAAGTCATCTGGGCTCACACAACTGTATGACCAAGTTCTGTACAGGAGCCCAAAGTTGGTAGTTATCTCCAGGATATCACAGTAACTGAGACAAGAACGGAGACTGACACATACAGCTATGCTATTTCACGGACTGAACTGGGTGGTTCATACCTGTGTCCTCAGTCCCCCAGAGCCAGAGGCAAGAAGATTAAGAATACAGAGTCAGGTTTGACTACATAAGAGAACCCTATTTAAAAAAAGAAAATCCCAAAACAAAAGGTGAAGCTGGTAAAAGCACTTTACATGTAAGGATGCCAACCTGAGCTCACTGCCCAGGACTTACAAAGTAGAGAGAATTGACTCCTCAAAGTTGTCCTTTGACCCCCACATACACATAAACACACACACACACACCATGGCTTACACATGCGCACATATACACAGTATTTTTTAATTAAAAAAAACCAATAGAACTATGCTTATGCTAAAAACAAAAAAAATAATATAAACTAAAGTAAAATGGCTACTGTCTCTGTCTCTTATAACAAAATACCACAAACTGTGAGGAGCCCATATTTCTCATAGATGAGGAAGGTGGGAAGTCCTAAGTTGAGGCACCTGCAAAGGAAGAGTCTAGTAAGGCGAGCCTAGTTTCATAGATGATCATTGCTGTGTTTTCACATGTCTTCATGTGTCTCCTTCAGAAGGGACTTCTTTTATATGACTGATGGTAGTAGCAGTAACCCTTCTCATTGGTCCATCCTGTAAAAGGTCCCACCTCCTGACATCATCGCCGTAGAGACATGCATATGAACATTGAGACCACAGCCTCTATGTCTGGCGAGGGGTGGAAAGTCCCAACAATAAATATGGTAAAGACAAAAGAACTACCAGGAAAAAAAAAAAAAAAACACTGAAATTCTTCATATTGTTAGTAATGATATAGGCTTATTATTTGAAAGTATTATATTTGTTACAGTTATGGTGTTACCAGGAACCAAGATTTTTTGTTGTAAAAGATACAGAAAGATAAAATTAAAGCAATTAGGTAAAACCCCTATAGTCCTAAATATTTTTTAAATAAAACAAAACGAACAAACAATAATAACAACAAAATCAGTTGTGAGATCTAACTCTCTCCATTAGAACAACTAATGACCAACCAGTATCAGTGATGGTCAGCATCCTTGGACCCAATTCTGGAAAGCTAGTTTTTCCAGTAAAAGAAACCAGGGTTCCAGGACAAATGGCTGCACTTAGGTTAGACAGACCAGTGAACAAATGAATCTTTTTGAAATGCTGAAAGACATGAAAGTTTTCAAAGACCACCCAATCAAAAGAACTGAGGGATCGACTGCAAGAGGCTCCTATAGCTGCAGGAAAACAGTTGGAATGGGGGTACAAGGGCAGAGAGGTGAAGAGAGGGGAGGCAGAGTGAGAGCCGGGAAGGAATGACACATAAGTTACCCTCATGGAAACATTTGGACAGTGTGAGTAATCAATTCATTATTGTGAAAACTGCCTCTAATGGCAGATAAAACAGCAGATTACTCAGCATGCTGGTTTTCTTTCCTGTATGAACTATGCCCCAAGCTGAACCATCAGGGTCAAACATATTCTTTGTGTAAAGAATTTGCTCCATAGAAATAAACCCACATATCTATGGCCAGATGCATCAGGAAGACATCTCCAAAAACAATATTGGGAAAACTGCATATCTCCATGGGGGAGGGGGTACCCCCAAAAAAACTAAACCCACATCTTGACACACAAACCTAGGAAGAATGGATTAAAGGCATCTACATAAAAATATCTGAAACTGTAAAACTAGAAGCAACCATGTGGCATCGTCTTGGTGATAGTTTCTCATACATGACATGCTCAAGTGACAAAATCAGAGATAGTCAGCAGAATGAAAAGACAACCTGCAGAATAGGGAAACTATCCACAAACTCCACATTTGGTATGGGATGAGTTTCCAAAATATTTAAAGTATTTGAACAACTCAGTAGAGAAATGCTTTGTGACCCAATTTAAAACTCAGAAATGGTACTTGGGAAGACATTTTTCCAGTCACAACAGATGAATGGCCAACAGCATATAAAATGATACTAAGCATCATGTAAGGAAAGTGCAAATCAAAAGTATAGTAACTGTCACCTCACAGTTGTAAAGATGAAGAAAATTCATCTCATGGACTCAGTGGGGATAAAAATTGCAACCTCCATTGTAAGCAATATGAAGGAAAGTCTTACAAAATTAAAAACAGGACTCCTGTGAGCAATCTAACAGCCTCTCTCTGCTTATATATTCAAATAGCTGAAATCAAAAAGATTCAGAATAGTGTTGTCTACTCTGGCAACACTAGGGAACTCAGCCCAAACAAAGATGAGTGAACAACAAAAATCTGATACAGATGCACATGCATATGGTGGGATTTTAGCCCTTTATGGCAGCATGAGTAAACTTGGAATACATTATGCTAAGTGGAAAAAGCCAGTCAGAACATGCAAATTGATTCCTCCATCTAGTAAGTCTCAAAAATGTTACATAAGATTTAAACTTTTATTACTTACAGTGGGTAGTTTTGAGTAGGCATTGGACCTCAACCAGGGTTGACTTTCTACAGTTGCAACAGAATGGCCACCTTGTGGTGCAAGTCCATCTTGTCTGAAGTGTCTGCCCAGAGGACTCTTTAGAGAAGCTTGGGGATCTTTCTCAGGATGAGCTGCTAGACCCCAGGTCCTTAAGAACCTCATAAGCACAACATCAGTCCTCCAAATGGAACAGGCAGGGGCCCATTGAAACTCGTCTAACTTGCAGGCTCTGATCCCACCAATGGAACCCTTTGAAGGCTTCCCCCAGAAAGCTTTCCCTGGAAACTCCCCTGCCACAACCTCAGCAAGGATTGATATTTGTAGGAAGTAAACAGGGGCTGGAGCACTTGGGTTCACGAACAGGAGGAATAGACAAGAGTGCTTGCTCTCCAGCCTGGCTCCAGACCCTGTCTCTTTCCTTCCATGACACCAGGGCCTACAAACCTCTGCACCTAGCTTACCATAGTTCTTTAAACACCCACAGCCATGCCCCAACCCCAGGACTTTAATGGGTCAGGTAGGCAGCCTAGATCCCAGGGATTTCCATGCTCTGCAGCTGACTCTAATTAGGATGTAGTCTGCTGTTCTCAGCTGTCAGAATTGAGACTCAGGCCTCTGGCCCCTTGTGTGTAAAATAAGCATTTGGCCTTAGATGTTCTAGAAGCAATGGGTGATGTGCAAGCTGACTTCATTTGTAAATAGTTTAAGCATTACTAGATGTGAGACTTAGACCCAGGAGGAGGCAAAGAGGACATGCCAAGTTCTGTTCCCTTCACACCACTTACAGTCTCGCCTTCCTCCAGAAACAAAAACAAACAAACCAGAAAAACAAAAAACCAACAACAAAAATCCTAAAACCCCACTGTTTATGAAGTGTCACCTTCCTGGGTATAAAGCCAGCTGGAGAGTAAATCAGAGATGGCCCCCAGTGCCAAGTTCTAAGAGACCCTGCTGCCAAAGTTTGTGTGCAGGCAGGGCTGAAGGTCCTGTGTCCCCAGCTGGTGAGCACAAGTCATCAACTTGGACACTACAAGGCTACCTTCCTATTGCCCAGAGTGTCATGGACAGTACAACCTCCAGGAACCATTCTCGACTGACAAATGAGCACCATCTGTTTTCCTGTGGCTACTTATAGCCTGCTTTTCTGACAACCAGGACATTCTTTTACTGAGATTTTTATCCCAGGGGTTTGCTGGAGAGAGGATCTGTCTTCTCCTCTACGCCTTCATTCTGGAAGACTGAAATTCCCACTGGAAATGCCCTTTCTTGGGTGGCCATTATCAGGGACTGGAGGGTGGACTCGATCTCCCTGGTCAGCCCCTATTGGGTGCAGGTAGTGGGGCAGGCATGGTAATGGACTATTGATGATGGTGAACAGGGGCAAGTGAGAGATTGGGTCTATGGCCAGGAGACAGCACTCGCTAACCACCAACCAGGCTTTGAGGAAGCTGGAGATCGTTGTGAACAGGAGAGGAGCTTGGGAAGAACCGAGAAGGCCCTTCCCTGATTCCTCTCCTGGTTCGGGATAACTTCATTCCTTTCCAGGTTTCCCAAGACCACTGCATCAGCTGCCTGGAGACGCATCCTGAGGACCTGCTTACAAGAGCCACCAGGATGAGGAGGTTGGTGTGGAAACTGGCCAGAGACCAAAGACAGGCTGTGTGGGACATAACCTGGGCAGTCACCAGTGTCCGCCTATTTGTTTCAGTGTACTGCCATCTCAAAGTTCTAACAGTGTTTCAACAAAGACTCTCCGTTTCCCTTTCCCAATGAACCACATTCCATATAATCAAGTCTATGGGGGCTGCTATTGGAGACCTGAGAAAGCCGAGCTTGGAACTGAGATCCTATCACCTGGGATATTTAGAAAGCATAGACATCTGCCCACCCATGCTCCACCCAGAAGGATGAAGGCATCTCTCCACAGTATTCTTACACACAGCAAATTGGAGAATGAGCTTTCCAAGGAATGCTTCCCCAGTTCAGGGTGGGTGGGTGGCCTTTCAGAAGTCCTGCTCGGCTGTGGCCCCTCTGCTCCAGGAGTGCCCTGGGTACAGTGCCCATCTACTGCTCACAAAACAGAGGCCAGACACTAGATCTGATTGCTCTGTGATATATGTTAGTGCCCTAGATGCAAGCAGTCCCCTCTAACTCATTCAAACAATCAAACAAACAAATACAAAAGAATAAACAAAACCCACAAAAGGTCTTGTTTTATCATTGGCTCCATATGCCAGGGGCTAAGATACCTCTGGATTGACCAACACAAACCACTTCTTTTCTCTCCAACCACAGTGGGATGCAAAAGAAGAGCTTTGTCTGCCGGTTGGAATGAGTCTGTGGACCCTGATCTCTGGGGATAGCTTGACAATGACACTTTTCTCACAGCCCCATTCAGAGCAGAAATATTAGCTATTTTAAATGCCCTATGCTTTAAAAAATGTATAAACAAGTCATTTATTTTTGATATACTCATTATTTTTCTGATGTGTGAAGTACACTGTGCCTGTGTGTGTTCTGGCAAGTCCAGTGTTTACTTGTGTGGAAGTCATCTGGGATGATGAGCCTGCTTCCCCGGCACTGAGCCAAGCCTGAGGTTCTCGAAGACCACAGGAAGCTCTACTGTGGGGCAAGGTGATTGACAGAGGGCTCCCAAACTTCTAGCAGCTTCCAAAGGAAAAGAATTTGGAAGTGGTGGAGTGCCATTCTTTATTTTTTTTAGTTTTCATTAGCAAAAATATCTATAAAAGAAAAGAATACCTAGAATGTTCTAGATATTTTTGGTTTTGGCCCAAGACCTGTTTACTTCAATAGTTATATGTAGATTATATGTGATCAATACCTACTATGACAAATATTTTAAGTACTTATAATAATATCTATTATGTGTTAATATAAATAATCCATTTTTTTTAAAATAGCTATTTTCCAGTGTGAATAAAATCTGAGTATGAAACATAGCACAATATTGCATTATGTGTTTGTGTTACTAGAAGATGAATTCCACCATCTGTTGGTTATCACCTATGATATGCCTTCTAGAAAGCTCCTGAGAGAACAGGAGCAAACGTTGTCGTGTTTTCCCAGACACCACCTGACCAGATGGTAGGACACACAGGGAAACCACTGAGGGTTTCCCTGATAGGGACCAAAAGGAGTGTATAGAAACAAAAGCCACTGTCTAGACTGTCTGTGTTCACTAGGATGAGCTTTGGGAGAAGGACTATGAAAGAGACACCTGAGAGAGAGAGCCAGACATGCAAAGTAGATAACAGAGTCATGGCCCCAGCTCCTCTAGCTCAGCTGTGTTAATGATAAGCTAATCGATCTTCCTGCCTCAGCCTTAGACTCCTCCTGTTTGAATTATAGCTTGAACTATGTTAGTGAGTCTCACTCAACACAGGCTATACAACAAAACCTCCCAGAGAGCTTCAGAATGCCCAAAGCCAGACTCCGGCTCTAGAGCGGTTGTTAGTCTGAAAAAAAATCTCCCCCAATTGAAGGGCCCAGAACTTGTGTTCATTTTATTATCACTTTGATCAAATGTCTGGCCAAGACTACGTATGGGAGGAGACAGCAGGGCATGGTGGCTAACGCCTTTAATCCTAGAACTCAGGAGGCAAAGGCAGGTGGATCTCTGAGTTCAAGGCCAGCCTGGTCTACAAGAGTGAGTACCAGGGTAGCCAGGGCTACACAGAGAAACCTGTTTCAAAATTCCAACCAACCAACCAACCAACCAAAAAACAACCCCCTCACCCAATTAAGGGAGGAGATACTTTGGTAGGTTTTGAAGCTTTCAGTCCCCATGGCAGGCAGTGTGTGGTAGAGCAAAGCAGCTCACATCATGGTGACCAGGAAGCAGAGAGAAGGTAGAATGGGGGAAAGGGCAAGATGCAGTCCCTAAGGATGCACACAGTAGTCTACATCCTCCATTCAGGAGGTGCCTTGCTTGCCAGAAGTCCACTCAGACTTTGAGCCCATCAAGGGGTAAATGTGTTCTTTAGGTCAGAGCCTGGATGATACACTCCTCTCTGGGAGCACTCTCACGGTCTTACCCAGAGAGCTGTTCTCAGTTCCATCAAGACAACATGAACTACAGGAACTAAGGTAAGGCACGAGCCAGAACAATAAGACCATCACATAAGCAATGGCAGAGGGCAATTATAACTCACAGATTACAATAAAGAGGTGCCAGCTCCAGTGGATGTAAGTAAATAAATAATACATAAATAAATGGGAAAGGAGGGACCACTTTTGCCTGCAGTAACATTCCAGTTAATAAGTGTAGAAGTGAGGGTAATTGTGTGTACATCATTCTGTGGCAAGAATAAATCATCACAGGAACACCTTTCACAGCAAATCTCACAGATGAAGACTACATTTAATGAGTAAAAATATATGCTTGGAACCAGGATGTATGCATATTTGCACACCGTCTTGCCATTAGATGAGTTTATTATAAAAGAAAAGATGGTCAATACTTAGCCACCCAGGATCAACATCACTAGCCTAAGCCATGCTGATATCATGTACCCTCTGAGAAGGGCACCTTTATTTGATCTCAAGGAATGCTCAGAGAATCCCAAACTGAGTGATATTTTATGAACCAACTGGCCAGCACAATGTGTAAAAGGGTATTAACATTAAGGGAGACAAAGATGGACTGGGGAATTGTGGTGGAGGAGACTAAGGAGATATGACAAATAAAATGCAAAGTGGGATCCTGACAAAACTCCAGTTCGCTGATGTTATTTCAGGTTAATTTTTTGGTTTTGATAACTGTACCCTGGGTACGTGTGGTATTGATATTTCTAGGAGCTGACTGAACTGCTTTGAGATTCTATGCCCAGGGCTCTATCCACTTGATTTGCTCATTCTTTCCCCTTCCACCTTTACTCAGCATGTCTGAGATTCAGTCAGATTTCCCAGTGTAGGAGAATGTCATTCATCCAACATGTGCTGCCCATTCACTTTTCAGGAAACATCCCCACAGTCTTCCTATTGAAGCTAAGGAGGAAAGCAGCAAGGGTGGGAGATGCCAGGTCAGTGTGTCATCTTTCTTGACTGGATGAAAAGGTCAGAGGATATGAGCCATGAATGGAGCCTGGAGATGTCTAAATGGAGGTGGTGTTAAGCCAGACAAAGGGCAGCTTGTACCAGAATCCTGCCTGGCCAGTGAGGGAGACCTAGTGTCCCCTCTCGTTGCTTGGATAGGGACCAGATGTTCCCAATCACTGCTGTTTAGATGTCAAAGGATGCAGGCCTACTGTGCATCACCAGTTCTTCTGTGCAGGGTGTGTGACTGCTGCAAGTGTAGGAGGAGTCCAGACCCTATGTGGGAACAACTTGACAGAAAATAATGAAAGTCCAAGACCATTTATGGCTGTCCTTGTGTTTGAACCTCATAGCATTCCATGCTGGAAAGAAGGTAAGTAGAAGACTGTGAAGTGAGGCCCCTTTGCTCAGCGTTGGGAGAAGAGGAGTAGATTAAGGGGTAAATGCAATTCAACTGACAATCCCAGACTCTTTACCCTCTTTCTCAGTCCACCAGTCTTTGTGAATAATTTATTTCAGCTAGGGGATAGTTCGGTGGGGGCAGTAGTCCTGAGGCAAAGTGATTGTGGGTGCAGCGAGATAGGAATGGAGGGAGTTAAAGCTAGTTCATGGAGGGCTTGAAGGCTGTGACAGAATATGTGTGTGTGTGTGTGTGTGTGTGTGTGTGTGTGTGTGTGTGTGTGT
>CAJQZJ010000175.1:526860-539291 GCA_907164525.1 Lophiomys imhausi
CTTCGATGCTTATCCTCTACTTGGAGTAGAATAGGGTTGCCGTCAGGCTCAGCATCTACCATCTTAATCTCTAGTTATGCAAGGAAGATGTGCACACACACACACACACACACACACACACACACACACACACACACGCCACAAGCTCATAACAAATAGATCAGTCTGTGTCTTGAACTAGGATATAGAAACAATGTACAGAGGAGACAGAAGGAGGAATTAGACTTGGAGCAAAGGGATAACATCTTAAAAGAGGTGGCAGGGATGACTTAGGTAGATGTGGAAGGCAGAGTGCAGTGCTGGGCATGTCAGCTAGAAGGACATAGAGACAAGAGAGTTGAACCATGCCCTGGACAGCAAAGAGCCTGGCCTCTAGAACATGGCATACCTGTGGCCATTAGCAGAGAAGACAACTGCCATGGGTGATGGTGCTGGAAGCGAAATCAAGACCCAGAGCAGGGAAAGCCCACCAGGCAGGCACAAGATAATTATTCATGGGATAGTTTGGATGTGAGTAAGTGCATTTCAGAAAATAAAACTGGCTCTTGTATCTTGTAGAAGTCTGAAAGGTCTGGAATGTGGAGTCTTTGTAGCTGTACTTAGTGATTGCTGGAGAGTGGCTACCCCTAAACAGGACAGTCATTCTCTAATCCTACCTATTCCTCAACACTTCCTATAGTGGTCCTTCAAAAATTTGTCCTTCAGGATGCCCACTCTGCCATCTGCTGGACCTCCATGGTCTGTGTGGGGGATCTGCTACTAGGCCTGTGATGAGGAAAGTGTCATAAGAATTGAAAAGTCTTTGGGATACAGACGCCAAGTCCCGAAACTCTCAAATGAGAACTTGCAGAGGGAAGGGCCCTGAAGAGTCAGAAGCAGGTACCTGGAAGGAAACACGCACAAGGAGGACATTGCAGAATTTCCATTACTGACTATGATGAAGGCGAGGAAAATGATGGAAGAGCAGAGCCAAAATAAATTTCAGGATGTCCAGGTGAGTGTTCAGGGTAGAAGGTGGAACCATGCAGGGAGACAGAGGCAGAGGGCAGAGCTGGGCTCAGGGAGAAGAAGGGCTACTGTGCCCTGTTGTGTGTTTGAGGTGCTTGGGTAGGTCCAGGTTCCGACAAATGCATGGGCACACTACCCCAGGGTTCGACATGCCAGAGAGCAGGATTCCCTGGCAGTGTGTAGTCAGTGGGATTCTGCTTAAGATGGAATGAATGGAGCTGAGCTTCCTCCGTGTGACTGTAAGCTCAGCTCCCAATCCCAGGAGCCAACAGTGGCTTATGTTGGTAGGATCTCAGCTGTAAATCAATGGTTTGTGTCACCCCCCCCACCCAGGTCCATACATTAAAATTCTAACCCCGTGGTGATGCTATTTAAACATGAAGGTTTGAGGATGTGCTTAGGACCTGAGGGGATGAATCCTTATAAATAAGATTAGTGCCCTTATAAAAGAAACAGTAGGGGCTGGGATGGCTTATCCAGCAGAGCCTGATGACCTGAGTTCAATCCCAGAACTCACAGGGTGAAGGGAACAAGGCTTGCAACTTGTCCTCTAAAGTCTACATGAGCACTGTGTTGTGTGTGCACATGCCTCCCTAACGGCTTCCCCCACCCCTGCCAAATTAATATATGCAACAAAATTTTTTAAAGAAGCAAAAAGTATTTAAAAATAGATGAATAAAAGAAGCACTCTAAAGCTGAGCGTGGTGGCACACACTTGTGATCTCAGCCTCTTTGAGGCTGATCAGGAACATGGTGAGTTTGAGGGCAGCTTGGGCTACAAAGCAAGACCGTATTTCAGACAAACTAACATAACAAGAGGCACTGAGCGTTCCCTAGATCCTCCACCACTGTGGAACATAGCAAGAAGATACTGACCACATGGCTCATCGGACTCATCTTTGGATATACCTGCTCTTAGACCTGTGGGAACTAGTGATGCTGTTTAAGTGCCTAGTCAGTGGTGTTTTTGTTTTAGCATCTCAGACTGACTAAGCCCTCTGCTGACTCACATATCACCTGAAAGTTACATCCCTGAGAAGCCAAAGAAACCTCTACCACATCTCAGACACTGCGCAGCAGTAGGTGTGGGTCAGCCAGGCCTTGCTGTACCTTTCTCCCTGAGTCACATGGAGTGATTTTGTGCCTTGCTGCTCTGAGGCAGCTTTGAGGGACAGGCAGAGTGGGTGAGGGCTCTCAGGGTGAGTCATGCGAGGCTCTTCTGCAGATGGTGGACGAATGTGAGTCACAGTACAGCCCCAGCACTTAGTCAGAAGCAGCTTAGAAACCTGCAGAGACCATGCCCAGAGACAGTCTCAGGTGCCAAGCTTGCTGACAGCTGGCCCTTAAACAATGACGGATGTGGCTGTTATCAGATGGGGCTTACAGTTCAGACACTCACCTGTATTTCCTCAGCAGGCCTCAGGTTATAGTATCTTCATGTGTGTGGTTGTCAGTAATTGCCTGCGTCTGCCCCCCAGGCTGTAGATGTAGGCATGGGGCTGGCCTTTGCTCATCATTCTCCCCTTGGTGTCAAGACCATTTGAAATAACAGCTGAATGAGCAAGTGAGTGAATCTCTCTACTTGGGGTTGAAGTTTAATACAATCTGCAAGCATATACATATTCTATTTTGTATGCACAGTAACTTTGGAAGATTAAGGATATACAATATATATATATATATATTTTATAGAGGTTGCTTCCTGAAAATGGAGATTGAGTACTAGAATGGTACATTTCCTTACTATCATCCTTGCCCCTCTTCTCCTCACTCATATTTAAAAAAAATTTCCAAGTAGTCCAGGCTGTCTCCAAATTCACTATGTAGCCAAAGATGACCTTGAACTTCTGATTCTCCTGAGTGCTGGAATTACAGGCATGTATCACCATGCCCACTTTATGCAGTACTGGGGATTGAACCCAATACATCATCCATGCTAGGCATGTGCTCTACCACTTAGTGGCACCCCCTAGCTCCCGCTCTACTCTCTCATCCACTCAGTAACACAGAAAGCATACTTTGTGCCTGTCTGTATGGGGTTGGTTTTGTACCCCAAATGCCAGTTTGTCATCCACACTTAGGTTTGCAGGTGCTTGGTGACCCATCACTTGGGTGCCACATCATATTTCGAATCAGTACTATCTGCAGTATAGCCAGATGGGATGGAACACTTGGAAGTGGACAGAGGTAGGCAGAATAGAGTGTGTGCCGTATGAGAGCCCCGATGATTGCACATTTCGATGAAGCCCAAGCTAGGGGATAGACCAGAGTTTACTGGAGCCAGAACTGTGGGTGTGTCAGGTAGTCCCGGTGAGCAGGTTGGGATCTCCATAGTGAAGAGATTCTTTGCATCTCTTGTACCTGCGATGGGTGATGATTGATCTCACTGGCTGCATAAAGCCTCATTTTCCTGCCCTTTCTCTCACTGAAGACCTAAGCATTACTCAAGCTTCCCAGCCGTTGGCCAAGGAGGCTGCAGGCAGGAGAGTAGGTATGTTAGAGGAGGTTTGACCTGGGGTTTAGAAAACTAGGGCACAGGCTCACCTTCACAAGTCCATCTCCTTTGCATTCTGCTAACCAGAATTTGGCCGGAAGTGGCCCCTGAACTCCGAGTTCCCACATAGCAAACTGCAATGTAATTTAAGAGTAAAATGTTGTAATAAGTAGCTGAGCCTCAGTCAGTCGCAAGAGCTAAGCATCAGCCAATCAAGGGATGCTGACTGGAGAGTCTTCTCTGCAGAGGGAGCCAGTCTTCCTCAACTACAGGTTGCTCATTGCTCACTGCTTAGTGTGAGGCTGCAGAAGAGGAGGGGGCTCCCTAGCACATCTGACCTAATCCCAGCATTGCAGAGGCACCATCTCTGTCCCGCCCCCGGCCCCCATTATGCCTGATCTTCTCTTTCATGGCTTTCACACCTTGAATCATGCCTGTGGGGCTTCTTAAGTTGAGAAGATCTTTCTGCCTCTCCTTCCTTCCTTCCTTCCTCGGAGATAAAGGCCACTTGTTTTGTGTCACCGAGGGCCTGAGCCTGAGTGGGTTCCTTGCCAGTCACTTCTGACAGGCAGGAAGAAAAGCTGTCCCCACCTTTCTCCACTGTCAAGTGACTGAATGAACGGCACTGAAACTTTGCCTAAACCTTTGGTTTCCAGTCCTTCAGAAATTTAACTCAGTTTTTCTTGTACAAGAGGAGTCTGAAAGTGGTGGTTTTTTTTTCTTTTCTTTTTTTTTCAACATTTATTTATTTCTTCAAGTTACATCTCAATCATGGTCCCCTCCCTCCTCCCCCTCCTGGTTGTACCCTCCTACCTTCTTCCCCCTCACCCTCCTATCTGTTTTTTTTAATGTAAGGTGTAATTTCCCCCCAACAACTCCCCCTTTTAGTCCAATAAGAAGCTCTTTCTATTATAATGATAAATACAATGCAAAACAATAAGAATAATTAGGCCAAAATTATGAAAATTATAAGATATAACATACATTCCCAATGTCCAGTCCAAACATATTTGGCAACTGATATTAATATTCTATTATCCATCTATCTCAATGAGTTTAAAGTTCTACACCTAACTCAATTTCCATCCTAACTTGTATTACCAGTTTAAAAACTTCTTCTTAGACCTAGAACATCCTTTTAATTCCTAAACAGCTTAAAATTTAGCTGTGAGACTATAACTGTCTAGTATTCAACCACATCAGAGACCTGAGAAGGATAAATATATCTGAATAAACAGAAAGTACAGAGCCAGCAGCTTCCAAAACTAAGAAATGACAGACAACTGGCTGCCTGGACAGTCCCCAATTTCTCTCTATAATGTTGGAGCATCTATCTTCAGCTTTTTGGTCCAGTATCTCTGACAGACATTGATTGTAAAGCAGGAATTATGAAGGACTTGCCTACTCTGTCTTAGCAGAGCTAGGCTGTCAACTTACCTGCTTCCAAGTTTTATCCTTTTCAGACAGCATTCTGTCTATAGTTGAAGCAAGGGCTCTTGCCCAGTGCCACTAATGCAGCCATCTCCAAATGGAGATTCTTCAATGCTCATCATCTTGGAAAGTGGTCTTTGCATCTGTTCTCAAGTAGCTGTGGATTACTTCACTTTCAAGCCTGTTGACACCCAGCTGCCTTCCCTAGTTTTTTTCAGAAGCTACTGAAGGAAGTTAATGGGAAAGGGCTAGTGAATGAGTCTTTCATGATTTAGCAAGAGAAACTATCCAGAATTAAATAGAGTAAATTCTCTACTTTTATTTTTTTTTGGGGGGGGTGGGTGTTGAGACAGGATTTCTCTATGTAGCCCTGACTGTCCTGGAACTCACTCTATAGACCAGAATGGCCTCAAACTCATATTGTTAGAGCCTCTGCCCCCTGAGTGCTGGGATTAAAGGCGTGTGCCACCACACCCTGAGCTCTATACTTTTCAATGGCATTTGCGCATGCTCATGCATTAAACAAATGTCAGCCTATACCTTACTGTGGAGAGCCACAACCCTAAGATGGCGCCTGGCTTAATGCCAGAAAGCTCAAGCTTAGCTGTAAACAAGCCTTACTTGGTAGCAGCTGCCTAGCCCGGTGTGCTTCCTCCTTTTGTGAGCCTATCTTGGATCACCAGGTGGCATGATCTGATTGGGTTTGAGTGGCATATAAGGGCTTGGGGGAGGAGAAGCAGAGACACAAGCAGAGACACAAGCAGGGAAGTGGATGTACAAGGTTCCTGAATAAACTGCTTGAAGAAGAATCGTGGTTGTGTCTTTCCTGCTGGTCAGGGGGACGCGACACCTTACACCACAACAAATCATAGATCTTAACCTCATACCACAGTTCAAGTTAAATCAGAGATCTTAAAATTATTAAACATCTAAGAAAACACAGGTACCAGAAACCCTAGTGAATTTGGATCAGGCAAAGATCTTAAAATACACGATACCAAGAGCACGGCCCATAAAATTAATTATTGATAAATTTGACTACATTAAAATTAAAACCTCTGCCTTTCAAAAGACATCATTCATTAATGAGAGGGATAAGCCCCACACTGAGACAGAACATGTACAAAAGAGAGATATGATAAAGGACTTGTATACAGAATAGAGAAAGTACTCAAAACACAACAATAAGAAAACAAACACTAATAATAACAACAAAAACTGTAAGTGCAAGAATACTTACAAGCCGGGCGGTGGTGGCGCACGCCTTTAATCCCAGCACTTGGGAGGCAGAGGCAGGCGGATCTTTGCGAGTTCGAGGCCAGCCTGGTCTACAAAGTGAGTCCAGGACAGCCAGGGCTACACAGAGAAACCCTGTCTCGAAAAACAAAAACAAAAACAAACAAACAAAAAAAACCACTATTCCTCTACTAGAAAGGCTAACATAGAAAGGAATGAACGTGTGTATCTCAAAATAACTTGGAGAAAGCTTAACAATATAGAGTATGTCTTTCATGATTACATTTGTAGAAACTTCTAGAAAATGCCAACTTACTTTTAGTGATGGAAATCAGACCAGTGCTTGCACATGCTAGGCAAGTGGGACTCTGCCACTGCACCAGGTCCTCAGCCCCTAAGCTAGAAATTTCATAACTAAACTGGTGAGAATATTTTAATTAGACTACAGGTTAATGGGCTTCATTCTGACATAATCATTTTTTCATACATGTGTGCCATGTGCTCTTCTCATTGTGAAAATATTTCAAAAAATGTAGAATATAGCTAAGTCATATATTTCATATTTGTATTTTTAAAAACTAGTGTGGTGGTTTGAATAGGAATGGCTCCCATAGACTCATGTGTTTGAATGCTTAGTCCATAGAACGTGTAGCCTTATTGGGATCAGTGTGGCCTTGTTGGAGGAATTGTGCCACTGTGCGGGTGGGCTTTGAGGTCTCATGTTCTCAAGTTATGCCCAGTGTGGTACACAGTCTCCTATTTGCTGCCTGCAGTTCAAGATGTAGAACTCTCAGCTCCTTCTCCACCACCACGTCTGCCTGCACACTGCCATGCTTCCCGCCATGACAATAATGGAGTAAACCTCTGAAACTATAAGTCAGTTCCAATTAAATGTTTTCCTTTACAAGAGTTGCTATGGTCATGATGTCCCTTCACAGCAATAGAACCCCAACTAAGACAACTGAAGAGAATAAAAATTAATGAGCTAATATCTAATGTGAAAGATAAAAGGGAGATCAGAGTATATCCTAACATAGAGAAGAGGGAAAAAGACAATAGCACAGAGAACAGGAGTGAATACATTCAAATACTAGCACACATCAGGAAAGAAAGTCAGCTATAACCACATCTGGTCTTCTCAACAGATGAGTGTGAAATGGGAAAATCTCTCAAGATTTGTCAAGGAAAAAAGAGTAGCCACAAATAATACTGTAAAAAAAAAAAAAACCAAAAAACAAAAAATCAAACTTTAAGAAGTAGGGAAAAATATATGTGGATAAATTTTAAAAATTTAAAAAATAGTTAAAAATCCAGAGCCAATAGAAATAAAATATTGTTCAAGGATAAATATAAAACTCAGATGTATATTTGAATAATTTTGTCACCTAATAAAATAAGGAAAAATATCATCCAGTGGTTTAATAGGTTATTTATTCTCTATCTTCCTCCTTCTAAGAAATCCAGAGGCAGATATGTCATTTAAAAATATGAATACTCATCTGATGTGGTGGTGCACACCTTTAATCCCACCACTTGGGAGATAGAGTGAGGTGGATCTCTCTGAGTTCAAGGCCAGTCTGGTCTACTTAGTAAATTGCCAGACAAGGATACATGATGAGATACTGTCTCAATAATAGCTAACTCAAATAAAAATAGAGACTACAAGAATCTCTAATAAAATGTTAGATAAAGAAATTCCTTCATGTGTAAAAGAAATTTCTCATGACCACGTTCAGCCCCAAGTTATAAAGATGAGTTTCTATTGGAGAATTAATGTGACTCACTACATGAGCAAACAAAAAAGAAAGTTATTTCAGTAGGATGCAGAAAATGAACTTGCTGTGATTCAGCCCCATTCACAATAAAAACTATTAGCTTCCTAGAAGTGGAAGGAAACTTCCTTAAACTAACAAATGGGATCCATGCCCAGCTCTAGCCAACTTCAGACTTAATGAAGAAATTAATAGACGAATTCCTAGTACAATCAGAGTGAGAAGAAAACAGCAGGTACTGGCCAAGGCAGTGAGGTAAGGACAAAGAATGGGTGGGAGGAAAAAGAACCCTTGCTTTTGTGGATAAAGCAACTCCATGATAGAATCTGACAATAGAGCTTATCAGACACCAAAGGGGTTTCTTAGTTCAGAAACAATATATGTATGTATATAATATTTACATATTGGTTTATTCACCAGCAACACTGAGTAGATATATATATTTAATATATACATATATATACATACATACACACATACATATATTGTTTAGAAGGAGCTGCACCTTATCAGGTGTTCTATTACTTGTGCCGCAACAATTGCTGCATCAAACCTCAGCCAGCGGAATTCCTTTCTTGTTCATGAACTCATTCAGCCTGCTTCCAGTTGTTGTTGAGTCAGGGATTCAGGCCCCTCTTCTCCCACATCTTTCGGCTCCAACTTCCCTTAAGCACTTTAGAGTCCTCTATGTTCAGCTGGTAGACAGGGCAGGACCTTGGGGGGGGGGTCATATTTATCCCTCTGATCCCGTGCTCTGGAACACAACTACACCGAGACGCTAGGAAAGCTGGTATTATATCTACCCCAAGCTGAGCGGCCATTTCTAGCATACTTTACCTGGTGGAAGCAGCTTACAGACTTGTACTGGATAGTCAACCACTGTCTTCTACAAACTGAATACACAATGGGATGTTTTGGGGCGGGGTGGGGGGGGCAGGATCTTGTTCTGACTGACTAGTACTCACCGCACAGCCCAAGCTGGCCTAGGACTTCAAGCAGTCCTCCGTCTCACTTCTTGAATGCTCTATCATCACATCTGCCAAAACAGAAAACATTTAGTTTTATTAATTTGATTGGCAAAATCATACAAAACATACATGCATGTATAACAGTAGACATTATTGGTAGGCTGGGCATGGTTGTTGTGCAAGCCTGTAGTTGCAGTACCTTGTGTAGACTGTGGTGGTGTGAATAGGTTTGGACCCCATAGACTCATGTGTTTGAATGCTTGGCCACAGGGAGTGGCACTTTTAGGAGGTGTGACCTTGTTGGAGTAGGTGTGCCCTTGTTAGAGGAAGTGTGTCATTGTAGAGGTGGGCTTTGAGATTATATATGCTCAAGCTACACCCAGTCACACAGTTCTCCTTATTGTCCTGTCTTCAGTACCATGTTGACCTGCACGCTGCCTGGCTGCCTGCCATGATGATAATGGACGAAACCTCTGAACTTGTAAGCCAGTCCCAATGAAATGCTTTCCTTTGTAAGAGTTGCTGTGGTCATGGTGTCTTTTCATAGCAATGAAACCATAACTAAGACATGGACACAGGAGGATCAGGAGTTGTAGGTCATCTTTGGCTACATAATGAGTTTGAGGCCAGCCTGAGCTATATGAGACCCTTTCTTAAAAAAATAAACCAAACCAAAAAGCAGCAATGACAAAGCTGTTCTGGTGAGCTAGCTTCCAACATTGCATTAAAAAAATTAAGTTATTGAAAGGCATCAAAGAAGAAATGAGGAGATGTATCACATGTTGTAAAACACAACAATGGCCAGTGCTAACTATCTCCTAGTTAGTCAGTATTATTTAGGAAGTTCTAATTAAAACCACCTTCTTTTTATGGAACCTGAAAACCAATGGTAGGATTGAATTGGATGAACGCAGGAGGAATCCCTGCCCAGGTGCTTCAAAGAGGAATGGGTGGAGTTCTGACCAGACACCAAGACTTGAAAATGTATAGTGATCACAGAAGTCTAGTGATGGCACAGGAACAAGTACAGAGTCAGGCGGACATGACAGAGTTCAGAAGTGTCATTGCAAGCCTGTGTGAAAGTATACATATATTTGGTTATTTGGATAAGGAAAACCACAATTTATTTTCTGAATTGTAATAGTGCCTGTAATTACAGCAGGGAGATGGATGAATTAGCTGTAACTCATTTGTGGCATCTCCATTTACGGGAGTTTAAAGCCGTTGTCTACACACTGCCTCACTGAAAGGTGTTTGCCAGATGGATTAAAAATCCAAATGTGAAAAACAGGAGTTACAAATGTGCCATGAGATACATTTATGTCACATTGAGATAGAAAGTATTTTTTAGATTTTTAAAATTATTTTTATTTTATTTTATTTTATTTATAAATTATTATTTATAAAATTTTTAGATTTTTAAAAATATTGTGTGAGCATTTTCTTGCATGCATGTATGTGCACCATGTGCATGTCTGGTGCCTGAGGAGGTCACGGAGGACTTTAGGTTTCCTGAAACTGTAGTTACAGAGGGTTGTGAACTACAATGTGGTTCTGGATTCCAAACCTGGGTCCTCTGCAAACAAACAAAACAAACAAACAAAAACAAGTGCTCTTAACTGTTGAGACATCTTTAACTCCAGAAAAGAAAAAAATTAAGCAGGTCACTGAGAGCCCAGATTTCGGGGAAAAATTGAGAATTTTGACCATATTGAAACTTAGCATTTATTTTGTCTAAAAAAAACTCAAAGTCAAAGCAAAACAATACCATATACTTAGAAAAAAAAAATACTTACAACCCATAATCCCCCTCAAGAACTGATATCCAGAATATAAGGAAAAAATACCACAAATGAATAAAAGATGGACAGAAGAGGGTTCCAAACTGCAGAAATGACCTCTTTCTGTTCACCTGAACTCAAATTAAGACCATTGAGAGAGGCTCTTCACACTGTCCAAACAGCAAAAATGTCTAATTCCAACCATATAGATGAGGATTTTAAAGAAGGACAACTTATAGAACAGTTGTAGAAAATGGCTAATTAAATTATTTACTGGTATTTATAATATATTTAATTGGTAGACAGTGTTAATCCTTAATACACCATTATAAATGAGCACACAGAGACAACTGAAGGATTTTAGCAAGCTTTGGCCTGAATTGAGCAATCTTGGCCCATCTAAGCTACCTTTTAATTCTATTTCTGAATAAAGCCCCATATAATATACATATGTCCCCTGGGCTGTTTTTCTCCATGCTATGCTGATGTTCCAGGTCACATGGAATGAGGTTTTTTTCTCTAACCTAAGGCATGTGTCTTCCTTCCTGCTCTTTGTTTCTTGTCTTGGAGGCTTCTCTTACCCATCAACCTCTCTGCTTCAGAATTCACACACCTTAGTCTTGCCTCCTTGCTTGGTCTTTGCCCAATCTCAGGCCTCAGCATTTATTCAACCAATCAGAGAATGCCTCAGAAGGGGCAGTACCCTGATTTCAGCATTGAAATCAGCCCATCAGAAGCAATGTTATTAGACCTTCCCCAACATCTCCTCCTTTAAGTCTAACAAAAGGCTCCTTTTCTTAATAACAATAAATACAACAATAAACACAATACAGTAACAATAACAATAAATATAATTCGATAAAAACAATACAATAAAAACAATTATGAAAACTAAAAGGTGTGAGAGTCTATATGTATTTGACTAGTCAATTAGGAAATATCTTCTATTATGTATCTCTCTTGATGAGTTTAAGGTTCTATACCTAATTCAACTTCCATCCTAATTTACATTATTAACTAAAATTATCTTAACCTTAAAACATCCTTTTAATTCCTGGACAACTTAAAATTTACTGTGATGCTATAACTATGTAGTCTTCAATCACACCAGAAACCCGAGAAGGATAAATAAATCGAATAGATAGGAAGTGCAGAGCAAGCAACTTCCAAAACTATGAAATGACAGACAACTGACTGCCTAGACAGTTTCTATAACATGGGAGCATCATCTTCAGCCTTCTGGCCAAGCATGTCTCACAGACTTAGTTGTGGAGCAGGAAATAAGATTTGCCCATTCTGTCTTTGCAGAATGAGGCTATCGATTTACCTGCATTGAAGCTCTGGTCCATCTTTGGGCTGTACAGTCTGTTGAGAGAGCAAGCAGTGGTGGGGGCATGAGTCAACACTAATTTTTTTTAAATTTATTTATTTGTTGCTTCAGGTTACATCTCCATCATATTGTCCTCTTTTCCCCCTTCCCAGCCCCTCCCTCCCACCCTCTACCCCCTAACCCTTCCATCCCACTCCTCTGGAGTAGAGTGTCCCTACATAACAGTCCCCCACCCCAGTTCAGCAGTCATATGAGGGCCAAGAGCCTCCTCATACACTGGAGGCCTACAAGGCAGTACCACCAGTGAAAAGGGTCTCATTGACAGGGAAAGAAAAAAATTAAAAAAAAAAAACACAAACAAACAAAAAACGTCTATGTCCATGTTCCCTTTGGTGTGTTGGTTGTAGTATA